>JACEGQ020000246.1:0-25000 GCA_015852605.2 Populus deltoides | reverse complement strand
AAATTGAGAGTTCAATCACCCATTTAAAACATGCAAAAATATGTGTTAAACTAAAATGTAAGAATGGGAACACAGGTGAGCCGCATCCACAATCCTTCTGTTGCAACTATGAGATATTCTGCACTGAAATCTTCTCGGTAGTTTATAACCTTGTATGGTTAAAATTTAAAACCAATAACTGAAATGGAGAATGGAACAGCATGTGGTGTCTAGATGAAAAATCAAGTAGAAGGCCTTCCATTTTCATTAGGAGTCATGTGGTATCCATCTGTCAACAGAAAATGGTATTTTGTACTCTAGAACCCAATTCATAAGGCATGATTTCAAATAAACACACTTGTCACCTGTCATGCCAAATGCTGGTGATATCCAAGTATATACCGGGCAAGGATGAAAATGAGCAGTCAGTTCCAAAAGTGAAGTGGATGCATGCTTGCATGTGTTTTGAGAGAATCCAAAATTTTACCAAAGGGGCATTTTTGAAAAGATCTTGTGGACATCTAGGGTGCAATTGAGATTGAGCAACATCAACTGCCAATGAATACTCATGTATCTTAAACGTAAGAGTTGGGCCTTGTGGGGTCCTTGCAACCCTCAGATAGGGTGCAGTTTCGGTTTTCGACAACATAAGGAAGTGGGTAACACCCATAGGCCCGGCAACATTCAAAAAGTCCTTAAGACTATTCCGTTTCTTCTCCTGAAACCAAAATGCAAAATGTAAGAAACAAATCAGTGTATTTAATAAGTTATAATAGAACCACATGAGGATTAAAAACCCATATAAGAAAAAAATCTCAAATAGAAACTGGTGAGAGATACCAATTCAGTACATATATCTCAATACAAACAATTGATGCTCACAAAATAAATAAAAAAAGGAGTTTAAGAAAACAGAGAAGCAAAAAAACATTTACCTTGAGCTTGAGAGCAGTAAAGGGAAGCATCAACTTTCTCAAGTTCATCTGAAGTTGCCTGAGTGGGCCAGGCAACTTCCCTCTTGCAAAAACAAAGCTCTTAGGGATCTTATCACCAGTGATATGATCCACGTCGGCCTGTTTCTTTTTCGATGTTGGCTTCACGAACATCTTCCTATTTTTCTGTATGAATTCCAACAACAATAATAACAAACCCGTTAGAGAAAAAAAAAAGACATAAAAATGTATTAAGAAAAACATCAAAATCAATTTAGTTTTTTCCTCAGTATCATTGACTTACATTTCGTAAACGAGCCATTGCTTTGTCGGATACTGGCAAACTGAATTTCAGTCAAAGCTTCAAATCTTCCTAATTAAATAACTACAGCACCTTGAATGAACGTGAAAAAAAAAAGAGAACGCGGTGAGAATAATTATAATTTAAAAAAAAATAGAACGAGTATAACAGCAAACTCTAGGGTTTTTTTAACATAATTTTTCAAGTTGAATAAAACAGATTAGAGCCATATGATTTTAAGCTGATTTGACTTAAGATTAGTAATTTGAGGCATTAAAATTCGATCTAGAATCAAACAACATGTATTTTATATTCCTAAAAGAAGCTTGTCTTTCTCACACAAAATCAAAACCCCAAACGGCAAATATTAGCATGAACAAAATCAAGTTAAGAAGAGAGACAAATAATTTGTTATAAGAAGAGAGACGTTCACCTGTTGAGATTGATCTTCTAGCTCCACTGCTTGGACTTCTACGGACAGGGAGAGAGGATGTCGAAGGAGTGGGAGAGGTGAGGCAGGCGCGGGTTGCGGTAGAGAACCAAAAAGCAAAAAACACTAAAACCCACGCTAAAACCCAGTTTGCATTTTTTTCTTTTTTTTTCTTTTTTTTTTAATGACAAGCTGGCTTTAAAAAAAAAGAATTAATTATATTTGTTTATTATGAGTAAATTATAGCTTAGTTATTGTAGTTTAACAACAACAAAAAAATAATCAATCTCTGTTCTATCAAAACTTAATCTTTTTTATCCATTTCATATATTTTTTTTCAATAAATAGATAAAGCAAAAAAAAAAGTTAAAAAATATAAAAAGAGGTGAAAAAAGAAGATTCTTTTGAAATAACATACTATTAAATTAAGCATGTTCAACATCAATCAAGGACTACTTAGTATATTATTAATAAATTTTAAAAAGGATTAAATATATAGTTTCTGAATTAATTAATTAGTTTTGATGTGGGGGGGGGGGTAAATTATAATTAAGACGTTTTAACAAGTAAAATCATGAAAACAGAAAGAAAAGGGGAGTTTTTTTTCTTAAATACCGGTGTAAATGTGGTCCCTCGAGTTTGAACAAATTTCGATGGAGTTGATTTACAAGAACACGCTCCAATTTCAGTTTATTCTCTTTTGGTGCACATTCAATTAAAGCAAACAGTTTTAAAGATTTTTCAAGTATTTAAATTTTTGTTTTTGTTAAAATTAAATTAAAATATTTATTATTATACCGATCTAAGTTTAAGGTTGGGCAGTAAGAACTGTTTGGAAACGCGGTGTAAACTATATTCTTTAAAGATTTAATTTTTTTTTGTATTTTGAATCGTTTTGATGAGTTAATCTCAAAAATAATTTTTAAAAATAAAAAAATATCATTTTAATGTATTTCGACATGAAAGTATTTTAAAAAGCAATCACAACTATATTTTCAAATAAACTCTACACTAATGTAATTTAAAGTCTCTAATTAAAAATCTTACATTGATGTATTTATGAGATGGCATGTCCATGTCCGATTCACTAAATTCATGATGGTTTTTAAAAGTATATTTGGTCTTATATAATGATTATTTTTTAAAATATTTTTTATTTAAAAATATTTTTAAATGATATATTTTTTATTTTTTAAAATTTATAATTCAAAAATATAAAAAATAAATTCAAATATTTTAGAAACGAATGACCAGCCACTTTCGGAAACAACCTCAAAGATTCGATCACAACATAAATGATTGTGGAGAACACAAATAGTATTTTTTTTTTTTTTAGATACATAAAAAAATCATACCAATTTAACAGTTAGTAAAAAAAAAGGGGAGTCAAAAATACCTGTTAAAGAGGTAAAGCCAATTTTACCTGCTCCATTTATAATTGCATAAATTTGTATTAAAAACATATATATTCATATAATTAAATTGGTCAGAAATTAGATGGCCTCTCGCCATAAAATCATATTTTAACCCTACGGAAGAACAAAGGGCAGGAAAAGAGCGTGGCTCCTGGTGAAAGTCATCCAGAGCTCCTGGTGAAAGCTATCCGAGCTCCGGGTGTCTATAGCGCAAATTTAAGCTTAGGTCGAGAATTTTGAGCTCACATCTATGCCCCCTTAATAATTGACTAGGCATTTAGATTATTTGTTTGTAACTTGTAGCAGACGAAGAGCTTTCTATTCAGGAGATTCAGATTAAAACAGCTGGAAACTCCTGGCTTCATTGAACAGACATCGTCAAGCTGCTGAGTTTTTCTTCTGTAAATTGAAGCATAAACATTTCTGATTAGGAGGAAAAAGTAATTCCCGTTGCGGAAACAATGTAAAAACCTTGAAGGAAAAGAAGGGATCACAAAAGGAGTTCTAAAATCCTGCATAAAAATGCTTCTTGTACATACTTGCATGCGGGTGGAAATGCACTGCAACCCTAGATACCGAGATTCATTCACTTAGCAAATCAATGTCACAAAGCACCAATTTTCGCCTTATTGCACAAACACAAAGTGCTCAAATCAATTCCATTTTGGGATAAAAAGAACAGTCAATTTAAACAACCATGACAAAAGTTCAAACATCTCCACATCAGTCTTATTGCTAGAATTCAAAAAGACGATCAATTTTGGCTATCAATGATGGTTATCTTTGCCATCTCCGCTGTCCGCTTTCTGAGAAGCAGCTCTTAGTTTGCGCTGTTCCTCCTTGTAAATTCGATTTCTTCGTTGGAACTGCAATAAAAAATCAAATGAACCATGTCTGTGATGAATATTGCCAACAAAAACTAAGAGCCTCGCCACACTGTATGCATGAGATAAGAATCAATAGACAGGATGAAATACAAGATAACATGAGACATAAAGAATAAAACAAGGCCATTAAATCCAATTCCATTGCGACTGATAAACTGGACACCAATTACACCACCATCCTACAATCTAAAAAGAGGAATTCAGAAGTCACTAGAAATTGCAGCACAAGGATTCTCAGAAGAAAAAAAAAGAGAAAAGAGAAGGCACCATATGGGTAGCGGTTGCTAAAATCACAATTACTGCATGCAAAGATCCAGATCATTTGCAACCCAGTCAGTTGACAGAAATGGATAGCTTTGACTATTGCATACTTTTCTCCAACTTGGAAGCTAGTTATTCTGAAGCCTTCTTTCATATGAATTCTGGGATGTGCTAATACCGTGCGTGTAAGAGTAGTTATCTTTCACCTTCACTGGTCATGCAATTTGTCATTGGTCCACAGATACCTGACTGATCCCAAGCAAGAATCCCAAACTAAACAGCCTTAATGGCTGCCCTAACCGAGATAACTAAGAAGTTCATATTTCAGAATTCACACATTTGCTGATGAAAAAACATGCATTTGAGGTTAAAAATTCATTCTTATAAGGTCCAAAGAGCATCAACTTGGATGGCCTGGCATTACAACTAGAGAGATGCAAAACTTGAAAACCATTGGACAAAGTTAGCTGTAAGCCTAAACAAGATGAGATCAACTTTAGCCTGAAGCTAATTTCAAGGCAAGAGATACCTTGGTGTGACCAGCAACGATGAACCTGAAAAACATTTCATTCTGAGAGATGACACTAAGAAATATGCTTGTTAGGGTTTGCTTGTCAGCTGAACCTCCCATCATTGCAAATAGTCTAGAAATATGTTCACTAGGGTTTACTGGTCATGTATACAAATCTAGTGCTCCAGAAAGAAAATGTAAGGACAATATTATATGTAAACTTTTCATGAGTGTGCCATAAATAAACAAAAGTTTCAAACAGTAATTTATTCAACAATCAAATATTTTTGGTACAAGTGTAAAAGAGAAAACGATCTCTCCAAATTCAGTTCATGACCCAAAGTGCTAGCAGATGGCATGATCTAAATTAGAAATAGAGCAGTGTCCAAAGAACACACTTAATGAAAATAAACTAAATAACAAACAAGTATAAGGCCCAGCCCTAGAAGTTCACAACCGCAGTACCTGATAGGTAATGATTAGGTTATGGTTATTGGTTTTTTATTTGGGTATGGGTATGGTTATACTAATATTTGTATCCATAGATACGCATTGCCATCCCTATATATGATGCATATCCCTCATACATTTTGATGCTGTAACTTCTGTTAAACAACCAACCTCTCCTATTTTTATTCTAGTAGACTGCCAATCAGGAAGTCAATAGATGCTAGTCTACTTTGCATGTTAAGCGGTCATTTGCTCTCTAGAGTAGGCAAGTCAGTAGCATCTCATCAAAGCAACACTGATGAATCTCACCTAAGATGCCAATTAAGAAGTAGCATCTCTCTGAAAAACTCTATATCTACTAGAATTGTTTTTGCGATATGCCAAGAGTTGACAAGTGATATTCTTTCTACACTACTGGCCTGACAAGTTAAACCATTAAGCATGCACAAGAATCACTCCATCATTATCCCTTGACGTACAATCTCCTAATCATGTTTTCTATCATTGTCAATAAATAGAGCCACTTTTGGCACTCACATTGGTTTTACAGAGTGACAAATCTGAATAGAAATAATGAACCATGGCCGACCAAGTGGGGATTTAAGTGGCAAGTAAAGCAAGCCTTTCATCTAACATAGGATCTCCAATATAGGAAAAGGCTTCGTCAACAATCTTGCCAGTTTGACTAACTGAAACTGATTGATCATTTACTAGTAGGGCAACTGGTTGTAAGAGGACTGAATGCCATGCTTGTATGCACTATCAGTGTGCGTGAATGGAAACCAACTAAATGGAAAAGCAGGGGGGCAACTGTACCAAAGGAGAATGGACCTCGCCAACACTTCAATGCAGATTAAAAGATAGCTGTTAGACCAGACTAGTTGCCAACACTAGTCAGAATCAACCTTTAAAAGACTCGAAAGTTGGCATCTGAGAAGTGAAATCTTATAAAACAAACCTTCCCTTCATTTTACCGTCCATAGGTATCCATGAAATTAATTTCTCGACCTAAAGGCATCCATATCTGAATATTTTGAAGTATAGATCCTACCCAAATAGCAAAAATACTCAATCAGATAAAAATGCAGAGAAAAGAGAGGTCTAAACAAGCAAAGTTGTTACCAAAGTGTAGCAGACATGGCTATGTGCATCGAATCTAAATAAAAAGAGCATATCAGATATATTCTCAATCAGACTGTTTCCTTTGACTCAATGAAACTATGGTTTTTGAATTGTAGAATGAACACAGGATCCAGTACAGACTAAAGAACATGTCAGAAAGTAATCAAGTAAAATACAGTATTCCGAAAAAAAAATCGAAGTAAATGATCAGAGCTCGAAATATCCCCAAACAGCAAGAAGTAGATGAAGATTTAAAACCCCAAAAATTAGCAGGTCTCAAATTATTGTAATTTACATCAGATTGAAAATATATGGATTGAACAAATAAATGATAGAGAGAGAGACCTCTTTGGAGTGGTGGAGGCACTCGAGGTAATCTTCACGGAGGAAAGCGCAGTCCTTGGGCTCTCTGCATTGAGACATGCAATCGCTGAAATCCATCCAGAAATCGTAGCACCTGCCTTTGTTTCCTGTGATTCCCCACCCTGATGCCATTTCTTCCTTGGCTCTGCCTCGCTCTACTCGATGATCTATCCAATGATGTTATTGACGAAGGGAGTATTTTGTGCTGCCCACAACTGCTAGAACACAAAGTCCAGTTCATAAGTGGAGCTACCCATCAACTCACGGGTGTTATAGCGGGTTTGGGCTTTTCATACAAGTCCTGATACTCCCACTAGTGGTCCAGAACCATTTGTGGCCTTGAAGGAATAGAAGAGTAGTCGTCCAATGGAGGTACGGGTACGATGTCAACTGCGTCCCTCAAAAAAAAAAATGAAGCTTTAGAATCTCCTTGCATACTAGAATCATTAGACTGCATATTATTTTTTTAATATAGAAATAATATTGAAGTATTGATATTATGTTTTTTTTAGTAAAAATGTTAATTATAAATTTAAAAAATTAA
Source organism: Populus deltoides (assembly GCA_015852605.2). NCBI lineage: Eukaryota > Viridiplantae > Streptophyta > Magnoliopsida > Malpighiales > Salicaceae > Populus > Populus deltoides. The sequence goes on along the minus strand of JACEGQ020000246.1, from coordinate 17,805 downwards.
GGGTAAACTTTTTTAGTTCTATTTGAATTTCAATAAAACAGTAATCAAACCTATCTAATCAATCACGAAAATATAAAGAAAAGGTTAAAAAAATATGAAATTATCCAAACAACATATATATAAATAATGTAATCACAAAAGTTTTTTTCAAATAAAACCTATCTAAACATTGAACGTGATCTCTTTTATTATGTCCCCAAGAGGCGTAGCGTGATGGCAAAGAGTTTGAAATCTGCACAGCAGGTCTCGAGTTCGAGTCAGGGCGTGCACCTCTTGTAAGAGTCTGGGACAGCCGGGGTTTTACTCCCTCACCTGGGCCCACAAAGTGTGCTTTCTGGGGAGTTGAGGTTTCCTCGAATCCAAAAAAAAAAAAAAAGTGATCTCTTTTATGCATCAAAAACAATATGAACTTCATATTTTAATGAAATGATACAGATCTCAAGGGTGAGTTGCGGGTGGAGACGGGGAGGAGATCAGGAAAGAAAGGGGAAGGGGGCTTGCAGCTATCACAAATGAATTTTAAGGTTTGAGTATTTGAAATATAATTTTCTATTTATCCCCCCTGTTAAGTTAACATAATTTTTAATTTTTTGGTTATATCAGTTTATTTGGTTCGATTGATGATTTTTAATTTTTTAATTGAATCAGTTTATTTAGTTTTGTTCAATCAATTCCAGGAGCCTTGAACCAAAACCAAATTGGACCTGATTTTTTTATTATTATTTTCTATCTATTCTATATTTTTTCAAGGTTTTTTTTCTTGGTTTAATCATTTGTTTCATTTTTTTCTTACCCCGGAAAAACATTATGCATGCTGAACAAGATATTTTAAAAATATTGACACGGAAATGTCATATTTAAAAAGTTGTCATCTAATATCATGGTTAATAGAAACATTAACTAGTTAATAGAGATTGTATGGTATGAGATTAGCTATGCTAAGAAGAATATACCATCATTTTTTGAACATTTTACTTGAGGTAGACTGCATTGATAATTCTACATTAAATTGCTAAGGGGCTGTTGTATTATACTATTGATGGTCTACTTATAATATTCTCGACTCTAACGTCAATGAATATTAAACTAAAAATACTTTAAACTCTAATATTGATAAGTATTATATGAAGAAAAGACATGATATTCTTGATTTTGATATTAGTTAATATTGGGATTCAAAGTTATTTCCAATTCTAATGTTAATATTTCTAACTTTAGAGTTTATGAATGTTAAAGGTATTTACAATCATGACATTAATATACATAAATATTCTCGATTTTAATATTAAAAATGATATTTTTAATTTTAATATTGATGGATATCATTCCAAGATGTTACTCTCAACTCTGATATCAGTAAATAAAAATCATTCTGAATTATTATTTTTATTCTTCTTGAAAAATTTACAAATTGCTGCAGCATGCCCAAGAAAGTTGGTACTGTTTCTATCCCGGCCACGTTGAACTTTCTTTTGAACGAAGTAAATCGAGGGATCCCCAGCAAGGCCTGGCCTACCATTCTAGTGACTGAAAATGAAAACCCGTATATTTTCAAGCATTGCATGGTAGGGATCAAAATACCACGTGATGGTGTCCTCATCAACCGAACACTCTACTAAGGACCCCAAGCAGAAAACAGAACTCGTCAGCCTAGGAACCTGCCGACTGAACTTCCTCGCCCAGGAAAAATAATAATAATAATAATTCATATAAGAGGAGGACTCCTTGAGACTTTCATCCTCGTGGTTCAGTAAATTCTATACACGACCTGTTTATTTAAAAACCATCGTGAAAAGGGAAAATACAGTTTACTGTTTACCAACCCAGTGTTCCTGGCTTAATAGAATGTCAAACAAAAATAACATGGGTTTGGCAACTTTCAGCGCCAACATCATTGGTTCAGCTATGTTGTGAATATGTCTTGATCCTAAATGCATATGAATCTGACGAGATATAAATTTAATATTCTTAGATTTAGTTATTTGTTGAGTCCAAGTATACATAAATCTGGTAAGATGTCAAATCCAACACCTTTAAGTCTAGTTATGCGCATAGTCCGAGTGCATAGTGGTTTGACAAGATACCAGTCCCAGTCCCAACAAACTTGGAATTAGATACATGTCGGGCCTAAGTGTTTACAATTATGACAAGATGTCGTCCCCAACATTCTTAGACTCAACTATGCATTGAGTCCAAGTACGTATAGGCCTGGTAAAATGCCAATTCGAATGCTCTCGGGCTCAACTACTCGTTGAGCCTGTGTGTCTACGGGTCTAGCAAGATGTTGGACTCGATATTTCTAGATTTAACTACGCATTGAGCCCAACTTTCTATGAATGTGGCAAGACATTAGAGCCAACACCCTTGGACTGATTTACGCATCAAGCCGGAGTGCAAGTGACTCTCGCAAAACATCAAACCCAGTACCATTAGGATTAACCACGCGTTGAGACCAAGTGTCTGCGAATTTAACAAGATACTAGACCCAACACCCTTTAGGTTCCGTTACGTACTGAGCCTGAGTGCATGTGAGTCTAACAAGATACCCCACTCAATATCCTTAGATTTAGAATTAATTCAAGTTCTAATATACTCATAATTGAAAGGTTTTTCAGTCTCCATACCAAGTCACAAGTCACAAGGCTATTTTATAGTCCTCAACATAAAATGTTAAGGATATAAAAGAATCATTTATCTATATTCTTAGACATATAAAAGTCTTATAAAAGTTTGTCTTGGTTCAATCATCATTAATGTTGATTAAAGGCTATTATCGTTAACATTAATACTACATACAAAATAATATATAGAATATATTATGGATCCTTGGTATTTTTATCGGCATTAAAATTAATGTAAAAGTTATTTTCATAAATATTAATGTTATGTAATGAATATTTTTTCTTGTATATATTTTTAAGAGAAAATAAATCTTCATTCCTTCAATAAAATAAAACAATTAAAGAATTATAAATATTTTTTGAACTATCCGGTAAAAGTTTACATTTTTCATGTTTTCATATTAAATTAAAAAAATATTTTAAAGATTTTTTTAAAAAATACACTACAATACTAAACATTAATAGTGACCTTGAAATCTCGATTCGTGCCCGGGTATCATGAAAACTCATGTGGAATAATTTCGTCAGCTCCTTCAAGTTTATTAGAAGAAAGTAAGTGTTATATTTTAAAAATATATAAAATGAGATTATACTTTAAAGTTTTGGAAGCAGAAAACGTTTAATTTCTCTTGCTAGAAATAATCTGTTCTTAAAAGACGCAGTGTTTAAATTCGTGATTTCAGCTGTTCAACTTCATTCATTCAAAAACAAAACAAAACAAAAGCTAGCCAGAGACAGCAGCGCTGTCTGTTTTTGTATTTTAAAAATATTTATAAAAATATTTGATTTTTTTTATTTTAATTGATTTTTTTAAATTTTTTTAATGTAATTATATTAAAAATAAATCTTAATAAAAAAAAAAGTTTAAAAATAACCGGTGATTGAGCTTGCTGCTTCACTTTAGCTTTAGCTTGAGCTTGCTTTCTCTACCTTCTACCTTCTACCTTTGTTTTTTTCACGGCCCCTCCATTTCCTGGAAATATCCTCCAGTAAGTGCAACAGCGATGATAATTCAATTGTAGATATCTGTAAATCCATGCCTCAAACAAACCCTAATAAAAATCAAGAAGATCAATCAAAATCGATGGTAATGTCTCACAATTCACGGCACTCCATAGACTCCTGCACTCTCCAGCTCCATTCATGGAGACCCTTTCTCGATTCCGACCCCCCCGCCAATTCTAAACCCTACGCATCTTCCCGTACTCTCCCTAAACGCCCCTGCCTTTCCGATCGCGCCACTTCTTTCCCTTCTAACATCGATTCCATCGACATTTCCAAGCTCTCTCTCCTCCAAGACGACGACAACAACAACAACAAACCCATCCCCGCCGCTCCCGCTGTTACCAATAGTCCCTACAAACGAGGTACCTTACGCCTTATCGAGCGCAAGAGGCGTCGCAGAGGATCCCGGTCCGTGTCCGGCCGGAGCTCCGATAGAAGTGGAACCTGGCGGTGTTGCTCTGTTGGTGCGGCTCATGGGACTTGCTCGGATTTCCCTGTGGCGGTGGGGACGGACTCTAGTGGGGAGCTGTTTGTGAATGGGGATGCGAATTGGGCGTCGGATGTAAGTGAAGCAAAGAATTCGATAAAAGAGAGGGAGGAGAAAGAAAATTTGTTGGGAGTGGGTAGTGCTTTTGGGAATTTGGATAGTGAGTCTGGGTATGGTAGTGAACCTGGGTATAGGGGGGATGCTGAGTTTGGTTATGGAGATGAGGTTGATGAGGAAGAGGATGATGCCAGGCTGTTATTTTGGGGACACCATTTTCAAGGTACGCACAGCTTTCTCCCATGTTTTTTGAAGATATTTTTTTATTGACTGTGTTCAAACCTTTCTGTGCTCCTCCTGATGCAGATTCTAAGATGGAAATGGTTGGAGAGAACACATTTGATCCAAAAACCCATCACAGATGTCGTCGCAGGAAGCATGATTATAGAATGGTTGACTCATTGAGATAACTCACCCGGTTGTTGGAAATAGGAGGAGAAAGTGAGGTCCTTTTGCCACTGGTGTTTTGATAGTATTTACTGTATTAATTTCTCGCAACCCTCTGCTTTCAATTCCTCTCCAATTTTGTTTTAGAATCTCATCTCTGCGGCCGAGGTTGGATTTCTCGTTTCTTGTTGCATCAAGCGGCTGCTTTTTGCGGATTGATCCATACTTGTTTGTTTAAATGCCTGTGACATGTCTAAGTAGTTTATTTGTGCATTACATTCAAACAACTCTTGTAAGAATTGTTGTTAATCTGTAAGTTATACAATTTTTTATTTAAGAACTTGTGTTGTCTATTTGGATTCAATGCTCAGCTACAATTACCTTTAATTACATCAATCAAGGAAAGTTACTGGAGGCATCCTATGAGCCAGATTATTCCAGTCTTATTTGCCGAAATTTCCATGTCACAAACTCCATACCTTTTAGGAAACAACTAACCTGGTGTTGCTGCTTTTGAGTTGTTTCCAATTTTTCTTTTTATTTCGCAAAACACCATTAAGGGTAGGAAATCCAAAGACTTCAAACCAGGTTCTCACCCTTCATTTATGAACTGGAGTTATCCCCTTCATCTCTGTCCAGGAGATGACCTGGTTGTGTATCAGAAACCTTTCAAGCAGAGTGCTGCTAAGAGAAGTTAAGAAATTGTGAATAACTGATGCAGAACAAGTTAGCCTCAGAGTTCGAGAGCTGTTTCTTGACCTTTGTTGTCGCACCCGACATCGCGGCGCCCCACAAAATAAATCTATTATGGAAAGAGAACAGATTTCTGGCACCTTGTTCTTTTAGGGGAAAATGTCTTGTTTGAGGAGTCGCCACCTAGTGTTATGGTCACTAGGAACCCTAACTGGTCAACAAAGATTTTATGGCTCGGGATTGGTTACGTAAAAAGAAAGATATTATCACCCTTTAAACGTTCTGCCTGAGGCAGACTGCATTGCTGGTTTTATCTGAGGCAGACTGCATTGCTAGTTTTGTCTTAAATTGCTACACATTTATTTGCTTATGCTATGATGATTTGTTTATAATATTCCTGACTCTGGCGCCAGTGAATATTCGAGCTCGAATAATTTCAACTCTGGCGTTGGTAAAAATTCGTAGTTACGAAAAATTAGATCAATATTTTTTATTCCCTACTCTAGCGCCAGTGAATAAATAAATAAAAATAAATTGATTTTTATGCATGCACATATTTTTTATTTTTCTAGCTAAATAAAATAAAATACACCAAATAAAAATAATATAAATTTAAACCGATATTTTTATTCCTGACTTTGGCGTCAGTGAATAAACCAATAAATTTACATTATTTTTATTCATGCATACACATTTTTTATTTTTTTCTACCTTTTTTACTTTTCTGTTTTTTTTATTTTTATATATTTTTTTTGGGCCGAAATTTGGACCAAGAGAGAGCCTAAGCCGGTCACAGCTTGACCTACCGGCCATTATTTTTTTTTCACCAGCAGGCGTGCGTGATAGGAGCACGTAATTAAAATGCCAGAAGAAGGGAAAGCGCAACTTACCTGGTGCTGGAAGTGGCGATCCGGATTTTTCAGTCTTTCTTGGTCGTCTATCCTTGCCTCAAGATCCCTGCGTTCGTTCGTTCCCCTTCTGTCGGTGTTCCCTTCTGTCAGCTGCTCATTCCTCTCCTTTTTTTTAGCCTTTTCCTCTGATTTTGGAAGCTAGTGTTGGAGAAGAGGCGGTCAATGGGTTTCTTGTTTCACTATCCTCCCTGTTTTTAATCGCCTAGTTTGCTCTCTGATTTAGGATACGGAGGCGTGATGGATGACCGGCCAAAGCTCTGCTTTAGTTCCGTTGTATGCTCCTGTGTCGTTCTCTGCTTTTTTTCTCTGTCTAGTTGCTTATTATACTCACATGTGTTACTGTTTTGAGTCTGGAAAAATCCCCCCTCTCTGTTTTTGTTCGTTGTCTTCTTTTCTCCCCTCCTGCTAGCCTCTCTGTTTCTTGGAATTTCCTTTGTTTGCTCCCCTGCTTTTCTTCGGTTTCTGGTTACTGGCCTCTCCCCCTGTTTTTCTTCCTCTCTGTTTTCTGGGTTTCTTTTTCCTGCTCCTCAATTTTTCTCCTTTTCTCTACCTTTCGTTCTCTGGCTTTTATAGCCAGAGAACAATCCGTTTCTTCCAACCATTGATTGCAGGTGTAATGGCAGCGGCGGGCGTCCGTTGAAGAAGATGAACAGCGTATCCACAGACGGCGCCGTTTTGAAGTTTAACGATTATTTGTGTTTTGGCCCTTGAAGTTTTAAAAGTTTTGTAATTAAGCCTCTAGTTCAAACTGTAATTGACCCCCTGCATTTGCGCGCAATTTTCTATGTAGTCCTTGGATTTTAATTTTGCAATTTTTACCTCAAATTTTAATATTTCTTCAATTAAGTCCCTGAATAAGTTAATTTAATTAAATCCAAAGTCCAATTAAGTCTAAAACTTATCAATTCTCCAATTAAGCCCCTGATTGGATTAATTAAATTAATTTCAAGCTTAATTAAGTCTCAAAACTTATCAATTCTCCAATTAAACCCTTGATTGGATGAATTAAATTAATTTTAAGCTTAATTAAGTCTAAAAATTTATCAATTCTCCAATTAAACCCTTGATTGGATTAATTAAATTAATTTCAAGCTCAATTAAGTCTCAAAACTTATCAATTCTCCAATTAAACCCTTAATTGGATTAATTAAATTAATTCTAAGCTCAATTAGATTAATTTCAAAGTTTAATTAAACCCCAAAACTTCTAATCATGTTGTCTTTAACCCAAATTTTAATTCATTCTTTATTTATCTCATTTTACTTGTTTTTTTATCATTATTATTTTTTTATCATCGTCATCATTTTTTTTATCCTTTTCAGTAAATAAAATAATAATAATAATTAAAATAAAATGATCAAAAATTAGGTTATGACAGTTTATGAACTGGAGTTATCCCCCTCATCTCTGTCCAGGAGATGACCTGGTTGTGTATCAGAAACCTTTCAAGCAGAGTGCTGCTAAGAGAAGTTAAGAAATTGTGAATAACTGATGCAGAACAAGTTAGCCTCAGAGTTCGAGAGCTGTTTCTTGACCTTTGTAATAGTGATTCAGAGGCTCTGGAAGAGTCACATGAAGCAGAAGAACAAGAGAGGTAACTCTGAACTCTGAAGCATCGTGAGATTTAATTGTAAGATGCGATGAAAAAGGTTAAATTGTAGGATATGCATATTGCCAGAAGAGTAATTTGTTGGATATTATGCATGACAGGAAAGCAAAATGAAAGCCAAGGGAGTACAATATATTCCAGTAATATCCCATTTACATTTTGAAGTATTGGACCACGACTCTGTACAGTGGTTGTAGTGATTTATTACCTTGATGTGGACCGAATCTTTGGCTCAGCGAATCACAGGAATTCAAGCCAAGAGTAATCGCGATCTCTTATAAGCAACTCTGCTTTGACGCCTAAAATAGCCCCTTCACGCAAGAAGAGAACTAGAACATAGCAGCTTATAGTGCCTCCTGACTAAAAACAACAACATCGCAGCTTATAGTGCTTCCTGACCTAAAACAACTTCCTTTAACACTTGGCCCGCTTCCAGATCTTTGTTTCTGTGGTTTTCCACAAAACCCACATCTTTATAAACCATAACTATGTTCCTGCATAATCGTACATTACAGTCAGCAATTAGCATTATCATATAATCAACTCAAGGCTACCATGATTTATTTTGTTAATTTGACCCATCACTTCTGACAGTGAGAGATCAAGCTCCGTGATGCAGCTGAAATCTTTTTCGCTCATGCATCACAGTTACCCATATAAAGGGAAACACCCAACAGATCTCCTGGCCCAAATTCATGAGAGACACACCTACCTAGTCACATGTTCTTTGTCATCAAAACCTAACTATTTCACTTCAGCTTCCTTCTCCACTCTTCCCTTGTTTATTGCACTCACCAGCCTCTTGCTTTTCTATCAAACCCGCTTTGGAAAGCTCCTATCTTCATTGAATTCACACCCCTTGCCCCTCTTTAAAGCTTTCCATCAAGGCTCTTACCTGCACAACTTTGCATTCGCAAGGAACAATATAATGTCTCTCTCCCGCTCTTCTATATAATATCTCTCATTCTATAATCTGTGAGGTCATAGCATAGGTGTTCTTAGTCTCAATTTTTAATCTTATTCCTCCGTTTCTTTTCCTTCTTTTGAAAGCATCATAAATATCATAGAATGAGAACTATCTCCATTCTCATCACTTTCCTTTTCCTTTCATGGCTAACATGTGCTACGAGCCGGGGTTCTGACAACGGGGACACTTATGTTCGAGAAGCATGCAGTGTGACTAGATATCTTGACCTTTGCATGCACTCACTAGCATCCTTTTCGCACACTGCTGGGAGAAGTCCCAGCAAGTGGGCACGAGCTGGGGTTTCGGTGACAATAGGCGAGGCTAAGAATGCTAGTCAGTATCTGAATAAATTGAAGAAGAATAGAATCATGAGAGGCAGAAACAGGATTGCCCTTTCAGATTGTATCGAGTGCTTCCAAGACGCGATTGAAAATCTTCACAAATCACTTGGCATACTCAGAAATCTTGACGCAACAAACTTCGATACACAGATGGGGGACCTAACTACATGGTTGAGTGCTGCACTCACAGATGAAGACACTTGCTTGGATGGTTTTGCAGATCAAAGCAGCAAACAAGTTAAAATGCTTCAGAATCAGGTTTCAAGAGTCACTTATATCACCAGTAATGCACTGGCTCTTGTTAACAAACTTGCAGCCGCTGGCTTGGGAAGCCTAAATGGTCGGTAGTCATGTCATATCAACAGGGAACTGGGTCATAAATCAGAATATAAATGGAATAATCTAGCCTATCAAAGCTAAAATACATCTATCCCTTGTTTAATTGGTTGTCATGGCTACCTATGTATCTTCGGTTTCTCAGCTGGTATATAGCTACTGCGTTAAAACCTGGGCTCAAGCGATGCGTGTTGGCTTCTTGAGTCAGAAAATAAAAGCAGGGCAGCAACTGTCGTTTCATAACAAGTTCTTGTAAATTATTTCTGCTTGGCCATCTATGCTATTTGAATTATTTTTCATTGATTAATATCTGCTGCCACGCCTCTCTTTGTTTGTTCAAGTACTGGTACTGCTTGGGGGGGACCTTGTATGATGATCAATGAAGATAGATTGTTGTTGAAAGAGCAGACATGTTTGTTCTATTGCACATCCGTACACATCAAGAGCCCCATGGATACAATGTGTACAAAAAAGCTCTCATATCTAAGATACGTATTTACTGTTACAATACCATAACTACAGTTGAGAACCACGCGACACTCTACTTGCTATCACCTGCGATGTTTTGTCTGCCACCATTCTTTTCCCTTCTCCAATGGTCACGAGTCACGACTATGATATCTGTAACCCTCTGCTTCCCCAGTTTCTCCCGTTCTTATGGGTACTGATTTCACTACAACTCCTCTTCAAATAAACCACACTACAGGGCATGTTTAGTTTTTGTATTTAAAAAGTATTTTTTAAAAAAATTAAATATTTTTTTATTTTTTTATTTTAAATTAATTTTTTTTTATTTTCAAATTATTTTGATTTGCTATATCAAAAATAATTTTATTAAAATAAAAAATATTATTTTAATATATTTTCGAGCAAAAATACTTTAAAAAACAACCATTATCATAATTCCAAACACCCTTTAAAATTGCTTAAGTAACTTTAATCATGCTTCCATCCAATGGCTCCAGCGTAATTCAATCATGCTTTTCAAATTTTTTTTATAAGTTAATTTTTTTATGTTTTTTGAAAAAATCGTGTTTTGATATGTTGAAATTAAAAATAAATTTTAAAAAATAAAAAATATATTATTTTAAAATATAAAATACATTAAAAAACAACTTCACTGCAACCCTCCAAACTACTAAATTCTAATTTTACCTCCATTTTAACCCCGTAGAAGAACTAGTTAATTTCATGTCCATTTATGGATAGGTTGGGCCGTAAAGCTCTTCTAGGCCGAGTTTGGACTGACAATGAAACCATTCAAAAACATGTACTGGTATATAAGCTTTCAGCCGTTGGCTTTGTGCAAAATAAGCATAGAAACAAACACACTCACAAAGATTGGTCCTGTGAGCAATTTGACGTCATAAATAAATATAGCCTAAGTGCAAAACATAGGGGGGAAAGGATAAAATGCAGATTTATATGGCAACGACCGAGAATCATATATACGAACACCTCAAGTGCTGAAAATAAAAATAAAAAATAAAAAAATGGACCCCCAATGATAATTTGCCTTGGTTCCTAGCTGCCCTTCATTTTCTTGAATCAAAACCTCAAACATTCATCTACGACGTCGAAGTCTAGTATGCTTTCACACGTGGGCAAATTCTAAAATGCGTGTGGTAGTTTGCAGAGGCATCGCAATTAAAAATTCTAAAATTGTTTTTTATTTCTCCACGAATATTTTATAGTACTCTTGCAAATTTCTTACAAAAGTGTGCAAATTGACCGCGCATCACCGAGATGCAGTGATTGTATCCTACTCCTATAATATCTGATCAATGTAATGTATATGTTTCAAAATTTACTATCCAACAATTTAGCTGGATTATATTAAGACAATGTAAGATAATTTTTACCTAATTTAATTTTAAATTTAAACTAATCAAATTTCTCTTTCAAGGAGACAGCGGGGATTCGACTCCCCCTCGAGATAGGGTATTACAAAAAGAAGTTGATGGAGAATTCTTAAAAAGAGCGTTTTTTTTTTTTTTAATGATAAAGAGATCAAATGGTATAGTTCTTTTGTTGGTAGCTTGGAAGATTAAAACATGACTATTTCTTTCCAATTGGTTGTTTTTGCATTAATTGCTACTTCGTCAATCTTATTAATTAGTGTACCTGTTGTTTTTTCTTCTCCTGACAGTTTGTCAAGCAATAAAAATGTTGGGATGCATTTTATTTGGCGGTTTTCTGGATGTTTGCTTCCGTATTACTTTTGTATTGCTTTTTCTTTCTACGCTCTTTCCTGTCTGATCTTACATAATCTTCTTCAACATCTTTTTCTTGGTTAACATCATGAACTACCTGTAATAAAATATGTTGTTGCTGATACCTTCTTCTCGGTTCCTTCTTCTTTTTCTATAACCTGAGCTCGGAGAAGAAAGAGATAAGAGAGTCCCATGGAGAATGTGGTCAGAAATCTATAATAGAATCCGACCACAACGACCGAATTGATTATCTTTGGATCATGTCAAAGCAATTCCCACGCGATTTGATTTTAAACTCAAGATAGACAATTAGTTGAATTGAGAGGTTTTTATATCAATTTCTCTTCATATCTCCATATGTTTTACCGGTCAGTTGAAATGTCTTTGGACCGACCAAATTGATTGGGTCATGTCGAGATAACTTCTATACATTTTAATTTTAAATACATGCTGAGTAAGATGTCAAGTCATAAGATTTCAAGGTTAACATGTAAAGTCAAGTTTAATAAAAATAATAAATAATTCTTTAAAATTATGAATATTTTTTATTACATTAAATTTTTATTTTATTTAACCCGCGCATGTCTATAAACTAGTTAGTTAGCACACAAATTATCCTCCGCTTCCCATGTTGGAATATGACGACCTGTATATAGAAGGAGATGCATCTTGGGCCGTTTAAGCAATTATTAGTTCACCAAACATGATGGTGGGCTAATAATAATAATAATAATAATAATAATGGGTGAAAGATTAGCAATTCCTTTTTCTCCAAATAAAGAAAAAATAAATAAATCTAGAACACAGGTAGTTTGCTTTTAGACAGAGACCCAACACCATATTCGTCTCCACTCCAATCTTCTAATTCGTTCTGAGATTTTCAAAGTTGTCGGTATCAAATCAGATTGTATAAAAACTAAAAAGAGGAGATGAAATGTCCATTCAAAGTCTTCTTCAAGGGCCCTCGTTGCTTTTAATCCAATGATGTTCATGGCGGTCCCTTTCTGGGCTCAGGAGAGATGATCAAACAGCAATGTCCTCGAAGAGAGAAGCCCACCCTTTCTCTGTATGCGAAATAGAATTTCTCATCAAATCATCATTGACTCTGAGTTAACGTGAAGTTTGTGTGTCAATTACATGTTCATCATCTCCGAACCATGCGCTAGAAAAAATAAAATGGTCTAATGCGATGCTGAATATGACCTAAGACCTCCGTTCTTTGATTATGCTCCACGGCTTTATCTTCCAGGAAAATTCTTCTAGCCAGTTTTACCTGGGCTGTTTTGTGGTCCTCGTACTTTTTCATAGCCCTGAAAGATATTATTAACAAAATAAAAAATCACAGCACATTTATTTGCGTACACCAACATGACACTATTAAAAAAACAACAGTTGGGCTGTTTTATTTTTTTTATTTCAATTTTTATTTTATTTTATTTTATCCCTGAACAATTTATTATTTCACATTTGAACCTGAGAAATTGTTTTGATTGGTTTCTTGTGAGGTGCTCGAGGTGGCAATAACATGTTCTAGCATTTAGTTTACGCTGGTTTTTGCAAAAAAAAGGGGGAGGGGGTGTTTTGTTGCTTGAAAAAAATTGAGGACATTTATTTGCGTACTTGTTCGGTGCTGTATTGTAAAATACTTTTTAATTACAAAAATATACTTTTTATTTTTAATATTAAAATTATTTAAAAAACAATAATTTAATATATTTTTAGGTCAAAAAAAAAAAAAAAAACTTTGCTTAGCAGTGTAAAACCACACTTGCGAAGTTCGGTGGCTTAAACAAGACGTTGCAGAAACGTGGGAAATGGAGATGGTCCTGTGCCACGTGGGCGGAGAAGAGTCAACGTTACTTAAGAACGAATTTTGCTTTCCTGCAGACGACGTGCAATCGAAGTCCCGTCCTGAACAAATATTGTTTTTAACATTTTTTATTTAAAAAAATGGTTTCCATGAAATATCAAGTCTTGAAAAGTGAGTTATTCCCTGCTGATTGAAAATGCGAAAATGAGTTGAAAATTATTTTATGTAAAATAAATTGAAAAATTATTTATTAATATTACTTTTTAAGTTTATCTAATATATATAAAATATAAAATATAATTATTTCACCACTTGTAAAAACGGGTGATGGTGGAAAAAAATATTATATCATATATTTAAATATAGTTTATTTTACAAAATGTAACTATACATTTAATATAACTATTTTAAATATAACATTATAGATATATAAATATTTTTTTGGTGTTAGGAGAACATTGAAAAGAAATATATTTTATATGGTACTTTAATTTTATAACACAATTTATATGATTTAAAATGTATAATTATTATATAATATAACATGTTTTATATTCGAGTGTATTTTATAATAATATTATATAAATTAAAGTATTATATGCACTGGTGTATCAAATTAACATATTTTTATATCGTGCATTAATATATCCTAATATACTATTTTCTATATAAATATATTAGTAATTTATTATTTTCTAATAATATTATATTTTAAATTATTTTAATAACATCTTATTATTAAGTTCAACCCCATCCCAAAAAAGCCCAAACAAATTAATTAAACTATGCAAATCAGATTTTAATTTAACGCCTGCTAGTTATTATCACCAAGCTATACTTTTGTAAAAATTCAAAATTAATTTTTAACAGGGAAGAAGAAAGGCTTGCGTTATAGATGTGTTTTTTTTAGTAGCATGAAGTTTGTTTATCGAAAAATTAGATGATGATGCATGCGCTGCTTAATACAATGAATTAAAAACATATGAATTAATAACCTGTAAACATTAATTAAAAACTAAAATAAAAAGTTAATCTTCCCCCCAAGTAAGATTGAGGCACATACAAATATTTTATAATTGTAAGCTATAAATGATCTTAACATTTAAATTAAATATTCAAAAGAGTTTGAAGGATTGAGATTCTATATTAAAAAAAAAAGTATTTTTTTAATCAAGATTCTAATTTTTTTATGTACATATATTTTTTCCTGATCTAACAAAAACATGTCTTTTTTTATTAGTAACATGATTTTTGGATCCCGATACCTAAATTTCACTTTGTTTTCACCTAGAAATACCCAAAACACCATAATAACCTTAATAATCCCATTTACAACTCCAAAACATCATTTAATCAATTTAAATATCAAAAATCAAACCAAATAAAAAACAATTATGGATCCCTATCTACTTTTTTATGCATTGTTAAAGGGTGGACCCACCTTCATTAAACTTTCTTTTTTAAAAAAAAAATTATTGATATCGAAATCGATATTTTATTACTAGAGTGTGGCAAGTCAAAATTCTTTTCTCTCCTTTTTTTTCTTGATTTTTTTATGTCAAATAATCATTTTAATCTAAAAATTTAAATTGTTAGGTAAAGTTTTGAGAATGATTTTATACTACTCTTTCTACTAATCAGTTTTTAAGTGAAATCTTAAAAATAATTTTATATTACTTTTTCTACTAATCAACCCTGACACACATCATTATTAAGTGAAAACTCTCTTGACTTTAAATTTACATAGATCCACCATTATTTTATGCTTATTTTTATCAATTTAATTAGTCAAGAGTAGTGAGAAATTAACTCGTGATAGTTTAGTCATCAAAGCTCTAATACCATGTCAAAAACTATATTAACCTAAAAACTTAAATTATTATGTGAGACTCTAATAATTGTTTTATATTACCCTCTAACATTCTTTCTTCTCTCTCAACAAACAAGAGGTGAAACATGAGAAAAATAAAGTTTTAAGATCAAAACAAAAATATCTAAATTTACAAGGACCAAGATGTAAAAAAAATAAAAACCAAATTGAACTTTTACAAACAAAATTTAAGGACTAAATTAAACTTTTCTCAACATATATAGAAAGACTTAGATATGAGAAAATGAGGTTTTGGAATCATAACATAAACATCCAAGACACCAGAGCAAAAAAATATAAAATTTTAAAAAAATCACGAGTAATACATTGACTAGGCTGAATTTTTACAGACATATATGGACTAAAACATAAAAAAATAAAGTCTTAGAACGAAATATAAAGACCTCAAACTATAAGAATGAAAAAGTAAAATTTTAAAAATTTAGGAACTAAGTTGAACTTCTTAAAGATTGCATGGTGAGGTAACAATGCAATCTATAGTAAAATTGTGTTTCGCTACACAGTATCGTTTACTACAGTACAAGTAGTAGATTGAATTTACTTGAAAGTCCTTCTTAAAATACAAGTGGGTTATAAAAATATCAATTTGATTTATACATGTGTGTGTGTGTGATTTTGATATATCAACGCAAACACGCGTCAATTAGAAATGCACTGATCCAGAGTCCATGTCATAGAAAAGTAACAGACATGCAAAATTGACGTAAGTGAAATTAGTTAGATCATTACTTCGTGACAGAATCTAGCACCTGAGTTCCTCCGTTGTCCGCCAGGGTGACCGCCGACCGGATGCCCCCGCATTTTGTTTTACGGTGCAAGGTCTTCATCGTCATCGTCATCTAACTTCACAAATAATATTCTCTGCTTTACATAGAACTTAATTTCTCGCTCAAAATCTCTCAAAATAATTGATTGATTTCAACTGACGACTAAAATACTGATTTTCACCCGAGGAATATTTTGTAGCTGTAATTTTGTAATCACAAACGGATTTACTGATAAAAAATTGTTGTCGGCAAATATCTGGTCTAGAATTTCAAGCCAATTAATAATTTAGTTACACTAATAAAATATCAACGCAAAAAAAAAAAAAAATTGGCGTTGAGTGAGCATTACTGACGGAGCACTGGCGAATTAGCCATGGATAATAAGATCATGTGGAAAGTATTCTATAGATAATTCTGTCTGTTGCTATTAGACAATCTTGTAGGGGCGACTCCCGTTCCCAGAACATATTTTAGAGGAGGAAGAGCTGGAAATCAGGGGATGCTTTCTTAAAAGCATACCTTTGCTTTACACGGAATGAAATGCACGTGTCTAGCCCCCCTTCCGGCCTCTCTCTCTCTCTCTCTCTCTAAAAAGCGAAAATCTCAGGTAGATAAAGCTGTCAATGCAATTTCTATGCCGGGTGTGTGTGTCTATATATATATATATATATATATATATATATATATATATATCCCATTAGCTTATATATAATTTGATTAATTTTATAAATTTTAAAATTAATAACTATATAAGTATTTAATGATTCTAAAATTTATAAGACTCGAACTGGTAATTTTTAAAAATTAAATGCAAAACTTTAACAATTAAGTTATACCTTTTAGAATTTATAAAACTGAAAATGATTATATTATGGTGAAATATTTTTAGAAAACGCTAAGTGGCTTTGTCCTTGTAAGGATCAAACCATTTAATATTAATAATGCTAATGACGCCATTTTGATCTAAGTGGCTTTGTTTATTTTGTAAATAAAACTCTACCTCACACAAATTTAACTAAATACATATCGTTTTTTAATTATAATCATCAAAGTGATCACAAAAGCTAACGACGAGCGTTCAAAACACTCCAAGTTACCACCAAATTGACTTTTGAGGAGTACCCTATGAAGCCATTAAAGGGGCAGCGAATACCATGCCTAGTGCTCAACAAGACCTTTAACTTCCTCTTAAAGCGTCCTCCTAATATTTGATTGTGTTATGCCAGCCAGGTAACATATGAGAGAAAGAAGGAAAAAAAAAAGCCAGGCGAGATTTTTTTTCATCGCATACCAAAAAATTAAAAAAAAAAAAAAACTGCCTGACTTCGTTAAATAAAATCTTTGAACCGTTGCGCTTCAACAAAATCAAACAATTAAAAGAAATATCACGAGGAATTTCACAATTAAAATTATAATTTTATTTGTTTTTACATTTTAAAAGTATTTTTTAAAAAATTTAAAAGTTTTTTATTTTATAATTTTAAATTAATATTTTTTTGATGATTTTAGATCATTTTGATGCGCTGTTATTAAAAATAATTTTTTAAAAATAAAAAATTTTAAAAAATAACTTCAATCGTACTTTTAAACAGGCACACAAGATGACATTAATATGAAGTGCAAGGTTAAAACAAGTCTCATGCCATTTGTAATTATTTCGATTTTATCTATTTTAATTCAGTGGATAGTTTGGATTTTGTCATATAGCTT
>JACEGQ020000245.1:0-25264 GCA_015852605.2 Populus deltoides | reverse complement strand
AGTATTAATTGAGAAATATCGATATAAGGTGAAATTTGGAAAAAAGAATTCAAATCTTATTCAACAATCAATGACTATATTTCGGTGAACAAATATGATTTGATAGAAAAACACACCACGCGTCTTCAAATGTTTAAACCGTAATATTCTGATGAAAGGATACAATTACATTGAGTAAATAATCACTAAAAAAATTCAAGTCCAAACAACATATGATATTCCAAACATTGGGGAGATTGGGACATGTTGTTAGGATGATACTTGATCTCTCTCTCATATAAAATTAATCAATTTAAAAAAAATTTATAATAAAATCAAATTATTTTAATTCTATTTTAATCCTATTTCTATTAGGATTTTATTATATTAAGACCAACATATGAGAAATTTAATAGGGAAGACATATAAAAAGTCATGGAAGAAATTAAATTAGGATGATTAATCAAATAAGACTTGATTATAACCAGGTTTTATAAATTAGGGACTATAATTCAATTTATACTCTGGGATTAAAATATTTAGACTTATAAAACCAATAAGGGACTTGATTCCATAAATTTCTAAACACAAATCTGTAAATAAAATATAGCGATATTTTCTACGAATAAAGCTATAAATTGAGTTTCTTCCAAAAAAATAAAATCTCATTATTTTACATTTTGACCTAAAAAAGATCATAAAAGAGAAACATATTATGGTTTTAAATATGTGATTTGTATGGATTGATGTTAGAGGTCGCGACAACTAAACAATTTGTGATTTGGGAGAACCCTGAAGAGTTAATCTCAACCCTAAAAAACAAGAAAATTGTGGATTCAAGGAACCTTCTTACAAACCCTAAATACTTACATACATTGTCTAATTGTTCAATGAGATCTTAGAACTCCCAATAAATTTTAAAATTAATACGCCTTTATTGGTTTATATATTTGAAAATCTAACTAATCTGATCAGTTCTAATTTGTTGGGGAGGACTAAAACCTCTAATCTAATTATATAAACCTTGTTGTTGGGAAGGTGGTGGGTCAATTGTTTTTATCTTAGTCTTATCAAGTGAATTTTAGTTGATTTTAATGTTCATTGCTTTATTGGTATATCATTTTCAGCTTACTTGTGGACAAATATTTTTTATTTATAATATGAATTCTTAGTTTTAGTGTGAAAACAGGTTTTTACAAATGAAGGACAAATCTAATAAATAAATAAATGGTGTTTTTTTTTCTTTTTTTTAGTTTTTTAGTTAACGGGTGTTCTGCCACCGCTTATGCGGTAATCTTGACTACAATCCCACGGACCCCTGGTTAATAACCATGTAAGCCTCCAAGGGCCATTATTATATAAGCAACCATAGATCTGAACCCAAGAAACCAAACGAGGAAGCAAACTCTTTTAGCTCTAAGTTCTAACATTAGACCATCACCTAAATGGTTGGTGTTTTTTTTTTTTTTCGTGCCTCCAACAATTAGCTAATTCCCTCGAATTTGGGATTGGTTATCATACTCATAGGTAAATCTCAGTAATCTTGTTCGATGTCAAGATATTAAGGTCTCAGTCCCATTACAATCCCTTCCAAATGAGAATTGCAAAACATAAAATCTGAACTCGAACCTGTATTTATTGTTGAAAATGAAAACAAAAAAAAGAAGAAAGAGAGAACTCCCTATTTTTTTTTTTCTAAAAAAGTCAATCTCCCCCATTTCAATAATTGACGGAGATTGGTTGTCTTTGTAATTTATTTTAATTCATTCGGTATCAAACAAGCTTATGCTGATCTCGACACTTTCACGAATTCTAAAATTAACGACTGTAAAACCTCCAAGGGACTATCAATATTAGTAATTACATGGCTCTAACCCTAGATTTTAAAGAAAATAAATCTTTTAATTTCAAACCTTATTACTAGGCTACCTAGTAAATGAAATGAGTCATTGATGTTTTATTAATTGGTCTAAGTCTAATTTGACATTCTTTCAATGAAGGGGGAAATGAATAGAATGGAAAATAAGGGGAGGAATGACCTTTCCTAAAACTATAGGGACCAAAATTAGCTATTCTCTTAAAAAAGAAAAGAAAAGGAGCGGACCCTTCACTTCACTGACCCCTATCTTTTCTTTATCCCCTTGATAACATGCAGAGGTTGCATAGAAATGCGAGCTTAGCTTTGGTTTGGACAGACAACTGTTTAAAGTGCAAGGGAAGAGAGCAGTGCAACAAGCGAACAAGGGTCCGAAGGGACTATGTCCTTGTTGTTTAAGGCCAGCAACGGTCAATCCCTTCTTATCATCATCAATTGCTTCCATGGCAACGTGTCCAAGCTTCTTGCGCTCAACTTCCCATCCATTTTAGACCAATACCCATCTCTTCTTCTTTTCCCACTAATCAACCTTCAGGCCCTTCTGCCCAAGCTTCAATTCCACCTGCTAATGGTATTTTTTTGTTTGCTTTGCTTCTCTTCATGTACAATCAGCAACTTGAGCTGTGAAACTTTATGGGGTTTGTGTTTGATCACGCCAAACTAGGGTTGAATTACTATTATGTCAAGGATCCAGAAAGTATTAACAGGTGGTCTCTTTGGCTTTTCCCGCTTAATCACTTGTTTAGTAATTGAAGTGTTTGGCTTCAAACTTGAATGGGATTTGAAAACTGTATTTCGCGTGGAGATTGCAGATTGAGATTCATTTCATGATGTCTTTCAAGTTGAGCAACGAGAGTCAAACCAGAAACATTAGTCCTTCCTGCACATGTATTCTCTTTTTTTTTTATGATAAGAACAAATTGAGAATTTATATGGTGTGATCTGATACAGATAATGATATTTGTGACCGTAAATTTTATACAAAACGTATGGAAATAGACATTGTGATGGATGGAAGAAGTGGGGCACAGTGCAAAATACACATTGGTACTAGAACTGCAAAATTAGCAGTATGGTTACTATACAGGACAAGCTGTTTGCCTTTTGTATGTATACCAAGATAATGAATACATGTTGAAGGATGAGGCTGTTAGTGCTAAAGCAATGTGCCCGTGGATACAGAATTGCTTGTGAGCATGCTTGGTCTGTAAAATTCTTGAATCTGACCAGAGGATTCAAAAGCAATAGTTTTATGCAACTGCAAATGGAACTAGCACTGTGCAATGGCATATGCACATACTGAACATCAAAGGTATTGTTCTTCTTATCTTCAAAATGGAAAATGACGAGGTGTCACAAACCCGTTAGAGTGCAGCAGTGCCAGGAGACAAACTGTTTACGATGATGATGTGCCGGGGCAGTCTCACTGTGACCGCCTTCTTGTTAGAATACCCCATTAATTTGTTTGTTCATAATAAAGCATAGGTTTTATATTTGAACTATGTTCTAACAGATAATCGTGATTGTATTTAGCTATCAGTTGAGCTGCTTTTCATGTATAAAAACATAGTTTTTTGGTGTATTTACTTATCTAACCAAACCCTTTTCTGAATTTGCAGATGGTGGTTCTCCAAATACTATTGGCTTTCTAGGCCTTGGAATTATGGGTTCTCCAATGGCTCAGAATCTCATAAAATCTGGGTATGATTTATTTTGTTGTTACCTGTTTGAATGACAGAACCAAATGGCTGCAGTGTATTTTATTTTTGCATAATCAGGGAACTACAGAAGAAAAAATAAAAAAGCTATCAGATTGGGCTATGTTGAGCCAATTTTATTTTCTGACTGTTTAGTTTAATCCCATACTTGGCATTTTGTAGGTGTGATGTGACTGTTTGGAACAGGACCAAGAGCAAATGTGATCCTCCCATCAGCTTGGGAGCAAAGTAAGCACTTAATGTACATACAGCCTATGAAGTAAATGATTTTGGAATTTCAAATGGTCATGGACTACCCAAATGAGACGCATGAAACAAGTGAACTTAGGAGGACCCAGCATTCATTTTAATCCGGGAGCAGGAATCTAGCTATTTTTAATTGTTCTGATGCTTTCATCTGCAACTCTTCAAAGTGCAATCTTTACAGATTGAAGCAGGGAAGAAATCTTACAAATTGTTTTCTTATGCAGATATAAGCCTCTCCCGAGGGAAGTAACTGCAGCCTGTGATGTCACATTTGCAATGCTTGCTGATCCAGAATGCAGTGAGTATGTTTTATTTTAATGCATCTTAAGTATTTCATACTGGGAAGCCAATAGTGGCCTTATTTCAGGTGGAGGTTGCATGTGGAAAGCATGGAGCTGCAAGTGGTATGGGTCCAGGAAAAGGGTATTCTCTCCCTTGTTCTTTCTCATTATAGGGAATTTATATGTTCTTCAGATCGTTCCCATTGGTCATTGCTCCTAGCTTCATACTAGAACCACCTTCTGTGAATACTTGATTATGTCGCTGCTTGCTCAACATTCATTTGAGCATTTCAATGTGCAAGTTGCTAGCTGCTGGTGTTCATTTTGAGAATTAGCCACTTCTTAACAGAACTTAAAAGATCCAACTTATATGTTGATACAAAAGTATCATCTGGTGGGTACTAGTTGGCTTCGCTGGAAAAAATTCACCTGGCATGATACCACCATACCAATCATTCTAGTTTCAATTCCCAAGAGGGGAGGTGGGAGGTATTTGGGGAGGCTGATTCCCCTGTGGTAGCTCAAGGTCAAGGCCCACTTAAACTCTATTGAATCAAAAAGAAAACAGAGAAGTATATCCTAGAAAACTGCCTTTCATGATGGTTCCTTCTGATTTAATAGCATGAAGATCCTTCCTAATACCTTGTAAGAGTCAAGTGCTTGCTAGTACATTCACCATTCACAATTGATTTTTTGGAGAGTTGTTAAATTCTGACTTCTCACTTTATTTTAGAATGAATTTTGAATATATACATCATCTACAGATTTATATTAGGACAACTATTAACTACACATAAATAGGTATTATTGCTAGGTTCTGATTTATAGGAAAGGATATCCGACTTTCCTGTTTTTACCCTACAAATCAGTTCCAACTGCTTTAACTACTTCGTAATCTTAACACTCCCCGTGATGGAAGAGATCTTTCATTCCTAGCTTGTCCAAAGTGTTTTTGAATACGTGATTCTGAACACCTTTAGTAAGTATATCAACAAGTTGTTCCTCGTAGGAAACATAAGGAGTGCATATCAATCCACTCTCTAACTTTTCTTTGATGAAATGTCCACTTACCTCCACATGTTTAGTTCTATCATGTTGTACCCGGATTGTGGGCTATTGCAATGGCAGCCTTATTGTCACAAAGATAAACTTTATTGGTTCATCTCACTCTGATTCTTAAATCTTCTAGGATAATCTTCATCCATAGTAAACCACAAATTCCAAGTGCCATTGATCTGAATTCGGCTTCGACTTGATCTTGACACAACACTCGCTTTTTGCTTCTCCATGTCACAAGATTTCCTCCCATCATAGTACAATAACTCGATGTTGATCTTCTATCCCTAATGCACCAAAGCATAGTCCCAGATTCAGATAGCATTCAAGGTTCATGAGTCCCATGATTTTTATACAAAATTCCTTTCCAGAGTAGACTTCAAGTATCCGAGGAGTCTATACACTCGCCCGGAAATGTGAATCTTTCGGTTGTGTATAAATTGACTCACCACACTCACGGCATAAGCAATGCTTGGACGAGTGTGAGCTAAGTAGATCAACTTACTAACTAACCTTTGGTATTGACCCCTTGTCAGGTTTGGCTCCTTCCTTATCATTCTCAATCTGATGCGCTAGGGTCAATAGGTGTTTCACATGGTCCCAGCCTACCATTCCCTGCTTCCTTTAGAAGGTCAAGAATATAATTTTCTTGAGATAAAAATCCCCTTTTCCTAATGTGCCACTACTATGCCAAGAAAGTATTTCAACTTCCCAATTCCTCTTGATTTCAAATTTTGCTGAAAAGTCTCTTTCCCAACTTATCTCTTCCACAAAGTCATCACCCCATTATTATAATGTCATCAACATAAACAATTAGAATAGTAACTCCCCAAATGGAGTGTTTGATGAACAAAGTATGATCTCTTTGGCTTTGCTTGATATCCCATAAAAACCATGGCTTTGGTGAAACCCTTTCAAACCCGTGCTCTAGGAGATTGTTTTAAGCCATAAAGTGCCTTTTTAGTTCAAGTAGACCTGGTTGGGAAGAAGGGAGTGATTGAATCCCCGTGGTGGATCCATATAAACCTCTTCTTCCAACTCTCCATGTAAGAAGGCATTCTTAACATCATATTGCTGCATACACCATCCAAGATTAGCAGATAAAGAAAAAAAAATTCAATGGTGTTCATCTTAGCAACCGGAGCAAATGTCTCTTGATAGTCTATCCCAAATGTTTGTGTAAATTCTTTTACAACTAGCCCGGCTTTATACCTTCTAGGGCCGCCATCAGCCTTTATATTTCATGGCATAAACCACCCACTTACACCTATTTTCTTCTCTTTGGTAATTCAACTATTTCCCATGTTTGATTCCCCTCTAGGCATTCATCTTTTCACTCATGGCAGCTTTTCCACTTCTCATATCTTAGAGCCTCCCGTAAGGTTTTTAGGATAGATATGGTGTTTATTTTTGAGAGAAAGGCTTTGTGTGATGGTGAGAACTTTTGAAATGACATAAAATTAGCTATAGGATATAAGGGATTCTTAGTGCATTCTCTTATTCCTTTTCTAATAGCAATTGGTCTGATCAAGGTCAGAATAGGTAGAGATGAAGGGAGAAAGTTCATTACCTTGCTCTGTTCGATTCTTGGGCTTGCAAGAGAGTCAAATCAAGCGGTATCCTTCTTCTATAAACCGAAGAGGTCTCAGAAGCGTAGTTTCTCCCCTCGAGCAGAGTAATATTTGGAGACTCATAGGATGGTGAAATGCGAGATGATTGCTGCCTAGATGGGATTTGGAATGAAAAATATCAAAGTCATTGTTAGTCTTATCTTCTTTTTGTTTTCCTCCCCCTGAAGAGAAGATTTGTTGAAGAAAGACTGATTTTCATTAAAACTTACATCCTTTGACACAACAAATCTCTTTGAAGATGGATGATAACATTTGTAACCTTTTTTGTGATGTAATATCCTATGAAAACACACTTAAGAGCTCTAGCATCAAGTTTGTCTCAGTTGATGTTTATGAATGTGAACATAGGTGACACATCCAAAGATCCTTAGGGGAATTTTAGAATAAAAATTATTCTTTGGAAAGAATTCTGACAAATAGTTTAAAGGACTTTTAAAACTAATAACTTTTGAAAGTATTCGATTTATCAAATACGTAGAGGTTAAAACCGCTTCTCCCTAATAATTTTTTGGAACTTGATGTTGGAAAAGAAAAGCTCGAGTAGTTTCAAGGAGATGCCTATTTTTCTTCTCGCTTAACCCATTTTGTTGGGAGTATTAACACAAGATGATTGATGAATAATCCTTTTTTTTCAAAGTATGGTGATAAAATCCGATTAAAGTAGTCCCTAGCATTATCGGTTCTAAAACCTTAATGCTAACCCCAAATTGATTTCTTATCATATTTGTAAAGTTTGGAAGGATATGACTCACATCGATTTTCTTTTTAAGAAGGTAAACCCAAGTCATTCGGTGCAATCATCAATAAATGTTACAAAACCTTTTGCTCCCAAATATTAGGAATGTTATATGGACCCCATATATCCGAAAGTGAATTATAGTAAATGGAGACACAAATCTTGAATCACTTGTAGAAAAAGGCACTTTATGGTGCTTTGCAAATTCACGATTTCACAATGAAATTGTTCAAACATCAAGATTTTTAAATAAAGATGGAAACATGTTCCTAAGAGTCTTAAAATGATAGATGTCCTAAACGACGATGATGATTCCAAACATCGGCTTTTTATTAGAATTAACCAAATGAATGATAGAGAAGGGGAGTTACTATTGCCGCCTTGCACCCAAGCATGTACAACCCATCCTTTTGACTCTAGCTTGCCCAATCATCCTCCCCTAGCCTAGGTCCCAAAATATGCAAAGGATCAAGGAAGAAAGTTACACTACAATTTATGTCTTTAATTAGTTTTTGGATAGACAACAGATTTGCAAGGAAGATTAGGAACATGTAATACTCTTTTAAGAGTAAATACAGATTAAGAGGGATTGTTTCCTGGCCTGCAACTATGGTTAGAGATCCATCAGCCACTGTGATTTTCTTACTGCTAGGACAAGGTTGATATGATGTGAAGGCACCTGCAAAATAAGTCATATGGTCTATTGCACCAAGTCAATGACCCAAATGTCGGAATGGTTCTTGTTTGAGGCACTAAAGACATGATAAATTGGAATTTTACCATTTTGAGCAAGAGAGTATGATCCAAATGGTTTCTCCATTTTGTTGAGTAAGGTTCTTAGGCGTTCAATCTCCCTCTTTGTTGAATCCTCTCACCTCTAGGGTGTTGGACTTGTCCGGCCTTTTCTGAATTTGTTAGTGTGCAATCCCTCTTGAATGGTTCCATTTGTTTCCTCCATTACGCCCATCCTTGGTGGTTTTCCATAGAGTTTCTAGCAGGTCTCCTTTGTATGACCTGTTTTCTTGCAATAGTTACAAAACTGATCATCTTTAAAGAATTTTCTCCCTTCGCTTCACCACTTCCGACCATTCATGGCATCATTTTGTTTCTTCGCTAGCATCACTTTTCATTAGTTATCATTATAGTAGAACCTTCAGTATTTGGGACCCTCAAGTATCATGAGCCCTTCCTTCTTCAGCCCTTATTACCGAGAATATCTCATTGAGTGAGGGCGAGATTCTTTTCCAAGTATTTGGACTCGTGATTTGATCAAATTCTATGTTGAGTCTTGCAAGAAATTCAAAGATCCTTTCTCTTTCTACATAATTCTTTAAAATCACAAAGATCATCACTTACACCGCATCTTCTCTTTCTACATAATTCTTTAAAATCACAAAGATCATCACTACAACCGCATCTTAAAATCCTAATAATAATCCAATTCCAACTAGAAACTTTCATAGTATTGTAATATTCAATAACCATCATAGTATATTGTTTGGTCATTAAGAGCTTCATCTTAGTATTATAGATTAACGCAACATCCTTCACTTTAGAGTAGGTCTGTCTCACCGGATCCCATATGTCTTTTGTCTGTAACAAAAAATATATAAGGCCCATAGACTTGCATAATAGAGTTTAGAGCCATGACATAATCATGGAATTTTCTTCATCCCAGTGTAAACTTTGGGTCTTCCGGACTAGGAGGACCATCCATAAAATGATTAATCTTCCCCTTTTCTTTGAGAAAGGTTTTTACTAGTTGTGATCACTTTTAGATAGTTTCTTCCATTCAATGTCGGTAGGATGACCGAGAAACTCTAGAATTCCCGATATTTGGTTTCTTTTGTAGTGTTTCCCGCACATGTTTTTTCAGATCCCGACAGTGTCCGCTTTGAGCAAGTAACTAGGATTGTCGTGACGGATGGGAAGAGAGGAGGGGAAATCCTAGATTTAGAGAGAGATAGGCTTAGGAAAAATATAGGCTCCGGGTTTAGGTTCTGATACCATATGGAGAGTTGTTAAATTCTGACTTCTCACTTTATTTCAGAATGAATTCTTGAATATATACAATATCTACATATCTATATTAGGGACAGCTATTAACTACACATAAATAGGTATTATTGCTAGGTTCCGATTTATAGGAAAGGATATCTTACTTTCTGTTTTTACTCCCTACAATCAGCTTCAAATCTGACTTAATTACTCTAGAATCTTCAACAATTTTCAACAATTTTCAACAGAGATAAAATCCTAAATCCACACCTGGTTTGGCTTGGATCAGAGGTTATATGAGAATGGATAAGGATTAACAATGCATTATTCTCAGCCAGTTTTCTACATTTGCCTTATTGAAGCTTTTTTTTCTCTCTATCTTCCCCTAAGTCAAATCTGCCTGCATGATGGACAGGTATGTGGATGTTTCAACTGTTGATGGTGGGACTTCTAAATTGATTTGTGGACATATCAAAGCTTCTGGGGCATCATTTTTGGAAGTGAAAATCTGTTCTCACCGCAACTATTCTTACTGAAACTAAGACATGTTCGATCAAGTTGCATGATAACCATTTTAAGAGAACTTCCAGTAACCTTTACATTATTTTCTTGTAGGCTCCTGTTTCTGGCTCAAAAGAAACCAGCAGAAGATGGGCAACTTATATTTCTTACTGCAGGTTGAAAGTGATTTTAAATTTGTCCTCCCCCCCACAAGTTCAAATTTATGGATGATGTAGAGACTATTGAAATTTTAAAAGTTTCTGGTCACTAATAAGATTGCTTCATACCTCTTCCTAATATTGTTATTGTCTGCTCGTATTTTATCCTATACCTTTTTTTTTTTTTTAATCTCTGCTGCATAACATAGTGAATCACTTGCTAAAAACTGAAGCATAATGTGCTATCTTTCAGGTGACAAATCTCTGTATGAAACAGTCACCCGTTCTTAGATATCATGGGGAAGGTACTGTATCCTATTTTTCTCCTGGAAACTAATCACACTTTATTGTTCACATAGATTTTTTGATAATATCCAGTCAAGATTTTACCTTGGGGAAGTCGGAAATGGGGCTGCAATGAAACTTATTGTCAACATGATCATGGGCAGGTTCTACCGAGTTCCTTTTGTCAATTGTTTTCTGTTTTGCTTCTGTGCTGATTATATTGTGACACCCTGGTGTTTTCAACAATTTGCAGTATGATGGCAACCTTTTCTGAAGGATTGCTTCTCAGCGAGAAAGTAGGGCTGGACCCAAATGTACTGGTTGAGGTATTTGTGAACAGAAAATCTTGTTAGATTATGTCGTGTCACTTGTCATCAAACCCCATGAAGATGTGAATTCATACTCTTGTTTGCTTTTTATTGGATTATTCTTGTTCTTTCTATGTCATTCGAACATGCACAATGATAATCATTGCTCTGCTGTTCTCTGGAAAATAAATGAAAAAACACGTTGATTTTCGGTCTGTTTTATTTCTCTGTCTGCGTTTGTTTGTGTTGTGTGTGTGTGTGAGAGAGAGAGAGAGAGAGGTTCTGAATGATGCTTAAATAAAATTCCTTGGTCAAAACGAATCAAGGTGTTGCACCCTTCTTGTTCAATAACAGCACTTAATGGAAGAGTACATCCAAAATGGACCTCATTTGTTAGGGTTTTCTGGCTTGAAAAACTCTTAAATTAAAGCGTGCACTCTTCTTCCTTGTCTTTGTTGGTAAAACTAAAAGCCTCTATTATATAGAATGATGTTATCTTTTTTATTTTATTTTATTTTATTGTTTTTGAAGGCATCTATTGAAGCCTCTTAGGAATCTTCTTACATAGGTGAAATTGCAGGTAGTGTCTGAGGGTGCCATTAGTGCACCGATGTATTCGCTGAAAGGTCCATCAATGGTCAAATCTCTATACCCCACTGCTTTTCCCTTAAAGCATCAGCAGAAGGTTCGTAGATCTTCTAAATTGCAGACACTATTTAAATCAACGCTGTCATCTCAAAAATGAAGTCAATGGTTTCAGGACATGAGACTTGCCCCTGGGATTAGCAGAATCTGTTTCCCAACCCACTCCAATTGCAGCAGCTGCAAATGAACTATACAAGGTAGCAAAAGTCACGGGCTTAGCGATAGTGATTTTTCAGCAGTGATTGAAGCACTGAAAGGAAAAGTGCAATCCTGAGCAAACTCGTGTGTTTTTTTCCTGGTTACGAAGGAGAGGCTTGTACCTGAGATCTCGAGTTTTCTTGTATGTCATCATCACCAGCTTGTGGTCTTTTTCTGTGTTAATACAAGTCTGTCGGAAAAAAACTGCGGAGTCCCTAAACTAGACTATTGATAGTTTCTGAGCAAGGAATTTACCATAATTAATAATTGATGGACAAATTCATTGCAAAAACCACAAGGAGGAATTTGTACTTTACTTAAAGAAACAATGCACAGCACGAAACAAGATAAAAGAATCCTATCTATACTTAAAGTGGAAATCTATTCTAAACTCCAAAGTGACATGAGTGAATTTTGCTTTGCCCCAGATGAAATATTGGTATTAATTTCATCCTGAAGCTGATCCTTCCTGGCTTTACTTGACAGTTAAACTTGAAATCGATTCCAATGGGCTGTATGCTCGAACCCCTTAACAGCATCAGATAGATACCAAAGTCAAGACAACAAGAAACACATCACTTTCTCAACTTATAAATAAAAACCTGTAAGCTCACATCGACATCTCCTTCCCTCGTAAGAGAAAAACTAAACTCTCTTTCCCTCCTTTTCTAGGCTATTTTTATTTTCCCATCCCCCAAACATTCCTGTATGAGTAACTATAACATGAAGGTGTCATCGTCTCCCAAGGTCAGCAAACACGTGGAGTGTCTCAGACATCTTCAGGTTGGTGTATTTATCTACTTTCTACAAGAAACATTGTGCTGTTTATGTTTTCATAAGCTTGTGTTATTTTATAGCCCAGTTTTCAACATTTTTGTTAAGTTTTATTACATGTATAGATGATCATGACATGCTTAATTACATACGCGAATTGATGTATTCTGCAGAGCCAACATGATGAGCTGGAAGCACAGTTTCTTGAGGAGAGAAAGGCATTAGAAGCTAAATACAACAAGCTTTATCAACCACTATACACTAAGGTATGTATTGTCTTTGCATTAATACTTCTGCATGTGTTACGTGAATGTTGAATCAGAGGTAGCAAGCATTGCAATTTTTTGTTCCGTATTTATGTAATTAATTAAAGTTTTTGATGGGCTCTCGGCGCAGAGATATGAGATTGTGAATGGTCTAAAAGAAGTTGACGGGGTTATGTCTGCTGAATTAGATAGCATAAAAGAGGATCAAGCTATAGAAGGTATTAGCGTATATTTTAACAGTATATCTTGTTTTTGGCAAACATACATGGAGTATTTGAAAGCAATGCCTTATATTGAACTTAAGAGTATAGTACTTCTTCAACGCAGAGAAAGGAGTGCCTGAATTCTGGCTCACTGCAATGAAAACTCATGAAGTACTCGCAGAGGAGGTATGCAAGGCGTGCGCACATATATTTCTTCCTTTTGGATTGATCACTGTGTAATGTGACTTGTCAATTGATTCTTGCAATAGATTAAGGGACAAGATGAAGGAGCCCTAAAGTTCATAAAAGATATCAAGTGGTCGAGACTTCAAAATCCTGAGGGTTTCGAGCTGGAGTTTTACTTCAACCCCTTGTCCTTACTTCAAAAATTCTGTCCTGACAAAGACTTATCACATAATTGATGAATCTGATCCTATTTTGAGTCAAGCAATTGGGTAGTTAATTATATTAATGTTGTTGTGCTGAGAGTTTTTATTCTCTTCCTTTCTAATTTTCCTTCTTATAATGTTTCATCTGATTTTTTAGGACGGAAATTGAGTGGTATCCTGAGAAATGCTTGACAACGAAGGTTGTGAAGAGGAAACAAAGAATGGTGTCAAAGAAGACCAAAACCACCATGACAATTAAGAACTGTGAAAGTTTCTTCACATTCTTTAATACTCCTCAGATCCCTGAGAATGAGGATGACCTAGATGATGATGATGTAAGTTCCGCTTCATTATGTACAAGGAAAGCAATGTAACTGTTGATATGTTAATTGATGTCGTAGTCTCTTGTGTTCACAGCATGATGAACTTCAGGACCGGCTAAAACATGACTACAAAATAGGGTAAGTCCCACATTCTTTATGTGAACTTCATTGGGTCTATTCTGTGCATCTCTCTCCTTTTCTCTGATATGGACATGTTTTTGTGGATGATAGTATTATTATTCGGGACAAAATCATTCCACATGCTGTGTCATGGTTTACTGGAGAGGCTATCGAGGAAGATGAGTTAGATGGTATAGATTATGATGGCAATGGTAATGATGATGATGATGATGAGGAGGAGGAGGAGGTTGAAGATGAGGAGAATGATGATGGGGATGAGGAGGACAATGAAAGCGACAAGGAGGTTGAGCAAGAAGAGAAAAGAAAACAAGGTGTGAAGAAGGACATCAAAAAGGACTATGATGAGGATGAGGATGAGGAAAAGGAAAGAAAATGGGGCTTGAAGAAGGATGATGATGATGAGGATGGAGATGCGGAGAATGATGATGGGGATGAGGAGGACAATGAAAGCGACAAGGAGGCTGAGCAAGAAGAGAAAAAAACAAGGTGTGAAGGACATCAAAAAGGACTATGATGAGGATGAGGACGAGGACGAGGACGAGGAAAGAAAATGGGACTTGAAGAAGGATGATGATGATGAGGCTGAAGATGACGAGTATGATGATGGGGATAAGGAGGACAATGCAAGCGACAAGGAGGCTGAGCAAGAAGAGAAAAGAAAACGTGGTGTGAAGAAGGACATCAAAGAGGACAATGATGAGGACGGGGATGAGGAAAAGGAAAGAAAATGGGGTCTAAAGAAGGATGTTGAAGACGATGATGAGGAGGAAAAGGAAGAAAAACAGGTCTGGAAGAAGGTAAAGTGCATCAATTTGATAAATTAGACTTCCATATTTTTGAAGATGCACATATTCTTCCACTGTTTCTTTCTTTGCAATATTCTTTCAGTCATCCGATGGACACAAGGCAAGTTGCAGCTGATATTTCATTATTTTAGTTTTTTATGCTATCTGTTGTTCTGTGTATAAAGTTCCGAGAAAATCTGAGATTTGGTTTTATTAATTGCAGAAGATTGGAGGGGCACAAATTCAGAAAGGTCAGCAAAGGGAGCACCTTCCTGAGTGCAAGCAACAGTAGTGTTGGATCACATTGCACACAAATGACAGGAGCAGCTTAAAGATTGTAGCATCATCGGTCCTAGTTGACCAAAAGCTTTAGCTCTCTGGCATTGACTATCTATCTCTCATCTACATATATCGATATGGCCAATGTTCTTTTCTTTTCTTTTCGTTAGCTATGCATTTGGAGTGAAACTAGAAATAATGTCTATCAGTGTATCTAATTTAATGGCTGCTTGATATTGTTTGCTATATATATTGTTGTGTATATTGTGTGAATCATTGGTCAATATTATGCATTACTAGCTTAAACAAATCACTCTGTTGATTTTCAGTGTTGTGAAGTGTCGCATGGGACATCTAGGTGAGTTGAAGGAAAAATAATAAAAAGAAAATGCCATCTAATTTTATAATAATTAAAAATTTTAACTAGTCATTAGAGATTATTATAAAAAAAAAATTGAAAATTACCCCAAGACATCTTAAAGATAAACTACTTCATGTTCGGATTTTATGATAAAAGTATTGATACAAATCTCCTTATCATATGATCAAGTAACCCCCAATAAAAAAGATATTTCCCTAAGAAAGCTGAAAATCAGGTCTGAAAAGTGTGACATAATAGAAACCTGTCCCAAGATACCAACACTATTGGAATTGAATCGAATGATATCACAAGGTAGTTATACCTTAATAAGTCGATTTGATCTTTATCCCAACAAAGATAACGTGTTGAATCATACAAAACATAAGTTTACTTCATAAATCCATGGCTACTTGCTTTTCAGCATACAAAACACTTATATAATGCTTCACGGTTGCATTTTAAGATAAAATTACCTTTTATGTTTCTATATATATATATATATATATATATATATATATATATATATATATATATATGGTAAATGACGATTAAAACCTAAAGCAGTGATTTGAGATCTGGAACTGACAACAAAGCTTAATTCTTTATTTTATAATGTAGGTGTACGACCTAAAAAGGATAATGAATGTTTAGTTTGACTTTGATTCATTTTCTTTGGGTAGTTTCAAAATGAGACCAAGGCCATCATTCGCCATCAATAAACCTTGTTAGGATCACATTGATTCATCCCAAACCTACTCACAATGAATAAGTTAATATATCCTAACACCTAGATATTTCTAAACAAGCATTCTCAAACATTGGTGAAAGGAAAGAAAAAGAAGCATATTTGCAAACAAAGACTAAAACAATATTTACATGTTATATATACACTTTTTTTATATATAAAAAGTGTTCTCTCTCTCTCTCTCACACACACATATGGTAAAGGGCTACTAAAATTAAGACAAAGGATTTAGAATTTGAAACAGGCAACAAGACTCAATCTTCATTTTTAGAATGCGAGCGTTAGACCCGAGAGGATGATGAATATTTAGTTGGGCTTTGACTCATTTTCTTTGGGTAGTTTCAAAATGAGACCGAAGGTCATCACTCATTCTCAATGAGTTTTGATGGGATCACATTGATTCATCCCAAACCTACTCACAACGAACAAGTTAATATATCCTAACACCTAGATGTTTCTAAACAACATTCTCAAACCTTGATGAAAAGAAAGAAAAAGAAGCACATTTGCAAACAAAGACTAGAACAATATATATATTAAAAAAATGTTGTTGAATCTATTAGTAGGATAGTGGTTTACTATATAATGGAGTAGTAAATCAATAGAGTATTTCCAAGCTACCCTTCAACTCATATCCAAATTCATATTAAAAAAACAATTTACTTTGGAAATATAGCACCTCAATCATATTTAATTTTTGAAAGAAAGTATATACAAAAAATGAACATAGAAAATCAAGAAATCCTTTATTTATTTATTTTTAACAAACAACTAAAAAAAAGAAAACAATTTTTTTTATATAAAAAAATACTCATGCGAAAATATTCATATTGTTTTTATTTTCTTAGAAAATTTGTTAAGCATAGTTTTTTTTCTTGAATTAAAGCTCACATCCATACATAAAACGCATCCACACAAAAATTTAAACACATCCATACACAAAAATCAAGCATATTCTTGAAAATTAAACAATCTAGCTAAATAGTCCATACAAATCCATACACACGAATCAAGCACATTTGCAAAAATTAAACAGCCTATACACAAAAATAAATCATTCTAGCCACAAGTATCCTTCAAAAAATTTCAAATCCTGAGTATCAACAGTGGCTTCGTCAAGATTTCTTAATCCTCGCCACCATCAACTCCTCCCTCACATAAGATATTGTACTCACTCAAGTCATGTCCTACACCACCTCACGTGAGGTATGGCTTGCACTTGAGCACAATTTCTCCTCCCTTTCTCGTGCTAAAGTGATCCAAATTCGAACTCAATTAGCCAATGCCGGAAAAAAAGCACACCGACAGCCTAACGAAGTTTTTCCTCTCAATCAAGAGAATGGTCGGGCGAGCTTGCCCTTGTTTGAACAACCTCTCACAAATGATGATATCATCACTTATATTGTTGCTGAACTTGGCGAGTATGATTCCCTAGCCCCACAATTTCCTCACGGCTGATCCTCGTTAGCTTGGAGGAACTCTTTTTTCTCGCTTCTCATCCGTGGAATCACGGATCAATCATAATAATCAACCCCTTCAAATTGCCGCTTCTGCCAATCTGGTCACCACACAACCCTAGCAATACAACTGCCAACTTGGAACATTTCAATACTCCAATCATTATTGGGGTAATTATCGCGGGTCGAGGATGTGGAGGACATTCTCACTTTCATGATTCCAACCAATCATAATCTCTTATCCGTCGGTATGCTTCAAACCAGGCCATAGTTTTTTAGATGATGCTACTAAATTTTTATGCCTTTTTCCATTAAAACTCAAATATGACACATATCAAACATTTCTCAGTTTCCAAACGGTACCGTCGAATGCCTTAGCTTAGGCAAAAATTAAAATTTTTCAAAGTGATTAAGGGGGGGAATACCGTAACTTAAATACATATCTACACAATCAAGGCATTAACCATCGAATAACTTGTCCCTATACACATCAATAGGCTGGTGCCATTCAGAGACGTCATAGGCAAATTGTTGAAGTTGGACTAACCCTGCTTGCTCACTCAATTTGCCTCAAATGTTCTGGGAAGATGCATTCTTAACTGCAGTTTTTATTATTAATAGACTTCCCACTCCAATCTTAAATCATAAATCTCCATATGAAATGGTTCATCATCAAAAACCTGATTATAATTTTTTACGCACCTTTGGATGTGCATGCTGGCCCTATTTACGTCCATATAATCGCCATAAACTTGATTTTGGATCCAAAAACTGTATTTTTATTGGGTATAGTATTGGTCATCGAGGTTACAAATGTCTAGATATCTCCACAGACAGAATTTTTGTTTCCCGTCATGTTGTCTTTGATGAAAATCTCTATCCATACACCGCACCTAAACCACTCAACCCTTCATCAAATACTACTTTTGTTATGCTACCATCCAATCTCAATTTATCTTCTACAAGTTCCTTTTTTTTTCTAGAGGTGCCACTCCACCATCTACTGCATCAAACACTCTGTATATAGCCTCTTCATCTGGTCTTCCACGTGATCATTGTGTTGATTTGATATCTCCTGCAATAAATATCACTAAGCCTCAAATTACTGATAGTCCACCCCAAGTTCTTTACCCTCTGCCTTTGCTCCACCAACGCAGAATTGGCACCCAATGACTACAAGAAGCAAAAACAACATACATAAGCCAAAATTATCATTTGATTCCCACGTTAAATATCCCATTCCTAAAGCCCTTCTGGCCACATTCTAAACACCAGAGACAGAACCAACTTGCTACACGGAGGCTGTTAAAAATCCAAACTAGAGAACTGCTATGAACACAGAGTTTGATGCTTTACTACAAAATGGAACTTGGAATTTGTTTCCCAAACCATCCAATGCTAATCTAGTTGGATGTAAGTGGGTATACCGGATCAAAAGGAAAGCTAATGGTGATATTGACAGATTTAAAGCAAGACTTGTAGCCAAAGGTTTCCATCAACAAGAAGGTGTTGATTTCAAATGAGACATTTAGTCCTGTGGTGAAACCAACAATAGTAAGGTTGGTTCTATCATTAACTGTTTCACATGGTTAGCCTTTTCAACAAATTGATGTCCAAAATGCATTTCTTTACTTACATGAAGATGTTTACATGTCTCAACCTCCCGGTTTTATTTACTCTCAGTTTCTAAACCATGTTTGTAAACTGGGAAAAATTTCTCTATGGTCTTCGTCAAGCACCAAGAGCATGGTTTTCACGCTTAACAGATAAGCTCCAATCTATTGGTTTTATCGACAGTCAAGCCGATCACTCCCTCTTTGTTTATCATCAAGGTTCTACTCTTATTTTTTTTTTGATTTATATCGATGACATAATCATAACTGAAAATGACATCAGTTCTATCAACCGAGTGATCACCTTGTTGCAGGGTGATTTTGCAGTCAAAGATATGGGTGAACTAAGCTTCTTTCTAAACATTGAAGCTCTCCACAATGATAATGGTCTCTATCTATCACAAAGACGTTATATTCTAGACCTCTTGATGCGCAACAAAATGGACAAAGCTAAACCCCGTCTTACTCCAATGTCAACCTCACTGCCATTATCAAAATTTGCTGGCGTTGCATTCCATGATCCCTCTTTATTCCGAAGTATCGTTGGAGGGCTTCAATACCTTTCATTTACTCGGCCGGACATTGCATTTGCTATTCATAAAGTTAGCGAGTTTATGCATAATCCTATGGAGATGCACTGGGCAGTAGTCAGACGTATATTGCGTTATTTAAAACACACCATTTCTCATTCTTTACTAATACAACCAACTGCTAGTATTACTTTATAATCATTTAGTGATGGAGATTGGGCGTCCGATCCTGATGACAAACGATCCATTGGCACCTATTGTGTATACTTGGGCAATAAGTTGGTTCCATGGAGCTGCAAGCAACAACAAACCGTTGCTCGCAGCAGTACAGAATCCGAATACAAAGCACTTGCCAATGCAGCAGTAGAGCTTAGTACAGAATCCGAATACAAAGCACTTACCAATGCAGCAGCAAATGGATTAAATCAAGATTTAATGATCTTGGTATTCCAAATGCATTCTCCCATTCTATGGTGCGACAACATAGGGGCTACTTACTTAACTAGTAATCCCCTATTTCATGCTCGCACAAAAGCATATTGAAATTGATTTTCATTATGTTCGTGACCAGGTTCTTCGTGGGCAACTTAATGTTCAATTTATTTCTTTTAAAGATCGAGATACGGATGCTTTAACAAAACCGTTCCTTTTGTCCGATTTCATACTTTACATGACAATCTCGGGGTTCGGTCCCTACCCTTTCGATTGCAGGGGTGTGTAGAAGAACAAGTCAAAGAGCATGAACATGCTGTAACAACCACCCAATCTGCAGGAGCTTAGCTATCCAATATTCAAACTTTTGAAATCAAATAAGATTGTATCTGTTGTTTAAATTTTGAACTCATCAGATATACATGCACATATATAGGACAACAGTTAGCATTATCCTTTATTTAAACCCTCTATACATGCACATATTAAGCAACGAAAAATACAACAAGATTCAAGCATTCTTCTTTAAAGTTTCAGAAAGTTTTCAAGCGGCAAGAATAAACAACAACAAAACAACATACAATAGATCAGCAAAAGCCAATAGAGGTTCAGTGACCAAGAAACAAAATGAGCAACAAAAGCCAGAGAGGGTGCTACTCTAGCAAACTAAAAAACCTAGAATAAGCAGGAGCTACCGACACTCAACATCAGAGCCAGCTTCCACCTAGGCCATGGCAAGCACAACTATCTAGTGCAATGGATCACACAGTAGGATGAGCACTGCTGGGAACAACCCAATAGACGACTTCACAACAAACTTACATGCACAACGCTGCTTGTAACAACAACTAGAGAGAAACAAAGCTGGAGACCAATAAGTTCAAATGTATAATAAACACTAAGTAAAACATGCTCCGTTGAAATAGTATTAAATATGTTGTAAAACCAAAATAGGACTACATAAAATAACATCAAAATTCAAATGAAGTCATAAGGAAGAAGAAGGGGAAACTGAACCCTCATGCTTGCCCTGAAGCCTATTGCCTGCCATAAGCTGAACCTTTGCAGAACCACTCCCTTCACAGAGAACAACAACATCGGTCTTGATGTTGACCAACTTTTACGAAGAGCAAAGAACCATACTACGAGTCATATATTGCTTCTTGCCTCTAGGGGGCTTTCGTCCTGCAACAACAACCACATCCTGCATAGAATCATCAATACCATGCACTATTTTTTAAGGAGCACAAGGCACAACACTTGGGAGAGAAGGAGGACTTGTCATGCTTGGTGGGGGTTGTTGCTTTGGTTGTTATATTGTTTAGCTTGCATTAGATTACTACCCTGTGCTACGTTCCTGATTGAACCAAAACTTTATTTTAACACAAACAATAAACTCAAAGAAATAAAAAGAATATATAACAAAAAAAAAGAAGCTCAAGCACGTTGATCTAAAAGAAACCTTAAAGACAATAATAATTCAATTTTGATTTAAGGAAAACATTCAAGATGACTAAACAAACTCGTGAATTTTTTTTAATATATGAAAAAAAATAGAATTTTAAAATATGATTTTAATTGAATTTTCATTTTGGCAATTTATTATTGTCATATCATATACATAATAATTAAAAAAAATGAATTGTTAAAACTCATAAAAACAATTATAATATTATGAAAAATCATATCAAAGTAAATGAATTAGCATGTTTTTTTAGTGAAATGAAGAAGAAGAAGAAAGGGCTCAGGTTCATGATAGGGTCTAAAAGGAGAAGGCTAGATGCTTATGGGCCTGGAGGCCAGGCTCAAGCGCACCTTGATTTTTTTTTTTAAGGCGGAGTACAACATGTCATCTAACTTTTTTTTTTAACAAAAATGAAATGGATGACTCGACTTCTATTGTGACTAATAACACATAATTTTTGCATTTTAAAACCAAAACAACCTGATTTTCAACCAAAGTTTCACTTTAAAATATCCGAGGAAACCCTATAAACCTCAATAAACCCTCATGTGCCCTTTAATAGTAAGAAATCAATTAAAAATTAAAAAATCAAATTGATAGCACAAATTTTCCTAAAATCGGATCTATTTTTTTGATAATATGAGGATCCAAAACCACCACCAACAAACTTTCCTCGTCAAATGGATCATCATATTTCTTTGGACCATATTCCATGCAATTAGGCTTGAAAATGATGTAATTAAAAAAACAACAAAAAAAAATTTTTGGACCAAAATGAACTTTTCCTTAGAATATTAGATTGACCATTATATTTCTCCATTTTTTTCACTCTACTGCCCTATCATTGAATTTTTCCAATCTTTAACAAAATTGGACAAATTAGTCATCAAATTGGGCTTCCAATGATGTAATTAGAAAACAAATTGAGGAAGAATAAAAAAGTACATTGTTCGTCATAGACATTTTAGTATATGTTATAATAAGGGAAATAAAGGAGGCTGTTGTGTTCGATTTTGAGTGAGAGGAGACAATGGTTTTAGTCGTGGGCTTATGGTTTTGAGGAAATGTGCGTTTGAAAGTATGATAGTGGTTATAATTCAAAATATGTTTTTAATTTTTTACTTGAAAATACATTAAAATAATATATTTTTTAATTTTTTTGACATTAGCACATCAAAACAATCTAAATATATAAAAAAAATTTAATTTTAAATAATATTTTATGTAACTTTTAAAAAAACATGACTTTAACTGTTTTTCCAAACATTATCAAAATAAAGATTGTGTGGTTGGGAGAGGTTAGGCTGGGTTATAACGTGGAAAGGCAAGAGAGATAAAGACTACAGTTGATTTCAAGTTGTGAGGTTATGATTAAGTTGTTAGATTCCAGCAGTATTAGAAAAATGGGAAGCTATGGTGTAGGCGGCTAAGGTTTCGTTTCAGTAAACAAGGAGAGTCTTTTGTCTTTTTGTTTTTGTTAAAATCTTTTTTTTTTTTATATCTCCCTAATTTTTTTTTAAATTTCTATCCTATTTTCTTCTTCTTTTCTTTCACTTTCTCTCATAATTTTTTCTCTTTTGTTTTTTTATATTTCTTTCCATGAAAAAATTCTTCTTCTTGTTTCTCTCCTCGTCTATTTATAATGCTCCTCCTTAAATTTAAAAATCCTATAATTGAATTTAAAAATATTTTTAGATTTTATTTTTTTCATTTTTAATATGAGTTTTAATTTTTTTTAATTTCAATTCTAATTTTTTTAATTCCATTAATTTTAATTCTAAACTTTAAATTCCTTTATTTTTGAATTTCAATTTTAAATTTTTAAATTTAAATTTTAAATCCTTTTAATATCTCTCATAATCTTCTAAACTACATTTGGGTCCCTCATTCTTATTGTCCCTTTCATTTTACTCACTAAAATATTTTTGTTAGAGAATAAGGTAGAAAAGAGGTTAAAAATAAATTAAAACACTAAGTAGGGAATATAAACAACTTCTTATTTTAGTTAGTTTTCCATTAAGACTTCTTTTATTTAGTCCTTTTATTCTTGATTTTTTACTAATTTACCCCTTTACTTTTATTTGTAATATTATTGACCTTTTACTTTCAAGATCATCTTTGTTTAGTTCTTCTTGTTGGAAACAGAGAAGAAAAAAGATTTGAATCCAATAATTGATAGAGTCGGTAACTCAATACCATAAATGTTTTTTTTTATTATTCCATTTAATGAAATCTAAGAGCACATAAACTTCCACAATCTAGGAAAAACCATGAGATCTTTTACTCATTAAAGCTAACAATTAATGACACTGAAAATTATAAATTACACTTTAACACTTCCTTGTAATTTGTAATCTTGAGAAACTCCTTGAATTGCTGAAACTATTCAACTAGAATAGCTTTTGTGAGAACATTTACAGGTTGATCATTTGTATTGATAAACTCTAGTTGCATCTCTTTCTTGCTCACCATATCTTTAATAAAATGATGCCTTAACTCTATATGCTTTGATCGTGCATGAAAAATTGGATTCTTGGTCATTACAATTGCTAACATGTTATCACATAATATAATAGAAAGATCAAGAACTTTTTACTGTAAATCAAAAAATTCTCCTTAACCACACTGATTGATATACTGCTTCATTTGCAGCAATGTATTCTTCCTCTGCAAAAGATAAAACTATAGAATTTTTCTTCCTTAAATGCTATGAAATTATATTTGTTCCTAGACAAAATACATAACAAGATGGACTCTTCCTATCATCACAACTTCCAGCCTAGTCATTGTTAGAATAACCAATCAACGTGTTATCTTCTTGTTTCTTGTACATGATTCCATGATCCTTTGTTCCTTAAAAATATCGCAGGATTCTTTTTTTCTGCAAAGCACAATGAAGTCGGCTATGATCCTCCATAAATCTAGAAG
The DNA here is from genome assembly GCA_015852605.2 of Populus deltoides. NCBI lineage: Eukaryota > Viridiplantae > Streptophyta > Magnoliopsida > Malpighiales > Salicaceae > Populus > Populus deltoides. The sequence continues at coordinate 957 of JACEGQ020000245.1, read as the reverse complement.
TAGTGTTTACTGGGAATAATATATCAGGTCTTGAATTTATGAGATAAATTAAAGATCCAACAACACTTCAAAAAAATCATTGAATCCACTTTAGCAGCACCATCATTATATTGTAACTTCTCATTTGTTGTATTTGAGATGTTACTAGTTTATATTTTGACAAGTCAATTTCTTGAAAAGATTTGCAACATACTTTTCTTGAGAAATAAAATTTTTCCTTGGAGATTGCTTCATTTGAATGCTAATAAAATATCTCATCAATCCAAGGTCTGACATTTTGAATTCTTTCATCATAGCATCCTTGAATTCTGCAACCATATCTTTACTTGTTCTTGTATATATTAGATCATCAACATAAAGATAGACCATTTGAAAGTCTACTTATTTTTTCTTCATATAGAGTGATGGTTCAAATTTACTTCTTTCAAATTCATTTTGATGAAAATAGAGATCAATTTTATTGTTCCATGCTCTTGGTACCTGTTTTAATCCATAAAGAGCTTTACAAAGTTTGTAAACTTTTTCTTCTTTCCCTTTTAATTCATATCCTGGGGTTTGCTCAACATAGACTTCTTCTTACAATTCTCTATTAAGAAATGCTGACTTAATGTCAAGTTGAAAAACCTGTAATTAAAGTTTTGTAGATTAAGTAAGAATTATTATGATAGTTTTCATTCTTGCAACAGGCGCAAAGGTTTTTGTAAAATCAACTCCAGGTTGTTGTAAGTAGCCTTTAGCAACAATTTTAGCCTTATGCTTCTATATACTACCATCCTCATTGTATTTGATCTTGAACACTCATTTTAAATCCATTGCCTTGTTTTCTTTTGGAAAATCAACTAACTTCCATGTTTGATTCTTTTCAATAGTTATTATCTCCTCATTCATAACTTTCCTATGTTCTTTCTTTCTTACTGCTTTAAAATTCCAAGGTTCAACTGAAAAGAAAGTAACATG
>JACEGQ020000244.1:0-25000 GCA_015852605.2 Populus deltoides | reverse complement strand
AGATTGTTTTCATATTACAGAAGTGTGCTGCTGCCATAAATATGCGGACCTTTTGTCATTTCATTTTGTGTATGCATTTGTGACTTACAGAGTCACGTACACTCCGGGAGAGTGAGAGAGAGACAGAGCCAAATCAACCTTGTTGATTCATGTCAACAAGTAGCACTGGATGGTTGGTTGTGTTGCTTTTGCATCACAACCACCATGAGATGGTGGATCAGTTTCAGATTGTTGGTCGCGTTGCATTTGTATCACTTCCATTTAAGACTATTGGTTTAGCTGGTTGTTTCCTTTAACATGCCACAACAAGATCGGAACTTTAGTTTTCTTTTTTGTGTTTCAATTTAATTTTTTTTTATAAAAAAGAAAGTAAGTGGTATTAATTAGTAAGAACATGACAGGATTGGCTGTGGAAAGAAAAAGAAAAGAAGGGGTCAATCAGTGCACACACCAAAACTCAATTTTCTCCAGATGCTTTCTTGATTTTACTCGGATTCCTTTGGATAACTCTGATGCAAGGAAACAAAGATTGTTTGGCTTGAACATACTTAAAAAGGGTTGGTTCTGATGATGGATGGTACATCTCGTGGCATTAGCTGTATGTCGAGCATGAAAGCAGCTGGCCCTGTATATGTATAAGATTCCCCCCCTGTGACTGACTGTAAGCGGATGAACTTGCACATTTGTGTCTCTTTTTGGCTCAATTTTTGTTCCCATATAAAAGAGATTGCATTAAGGGGTGATTACATTTGTATAGTTTATCTGGTCTTCGTTATAACAAGATGGCTGATTTGATTCTCTTTTATAGGGCACTTCTTTGTTAGAAAAATGAGGCGAGGTTGGGTCCTAAAATCTAAGGTTAGATTCTTTGATTCCTTCAGCTCTATAAAGAACAAAAAGAATCTGCCAATCACACTACAGCCTGCTCAAAAAAGAAAATAGGAAAAGAGTGTGAAATTAAAAGAACGACCCATTTGGCTGTCCCTTTCAGTCACCAAAAAGAAATATCCATTATAACAAATTCCCATCAACGTATTTGTTTTTCTTCAAAGCTTCTCAGAGTGCTGGGAAAGTTGCACCCATTATTCATCATGGTGGGGCTACCTTACTCAGCAGGGAATCAAGCAGAGAGAAAGATAGAGAGGGAGGTGGGAATACAGGAAGATAAAAACAAACCATACACTTTTCTTCTTTCTCTCCTTTTGAGAGACTCAAATTGAAGTGTGTTGCTTTCTCTGTTTTTGCTGCCTATGAGATTCTCTCCCTCTCCCCTTTCAAGTCAAAGAAGAAAGAAGGAAAATTTTTAAAAAAGAAAAAGTTAGTATGAAATTGGAGGTGGGAGAAAGGAAGAGCCACAGCTCATAGCATATATTCCCTTCCAACATAACCCCACTTATGTTTCCAGATACGGAGTGAGAACATCGGACAGCCCGACTACTCCGAAATTATAAAAGACAATCACACAGCTGCCACGATTTCAAGCATAGCTGAAAAGGATCATAACTCATATTCATGTTTCAGCCTTCCACTTGTCTATCATTCACTAAACAGAAATGGGTCTGCAACATCAAAGTATGAACTTGGTTTTGTCTACTGATGCCAAGCCTAGGCTAAAATGGACTCAAGAACTTCATCAAAGGTTTGTTGAAGCAGTCAATCAACTTGGAGGTGCAGATAGTAAGTATCAAGTATTTCTACGACCTCAGTGACCTTACTTGTCAATCTTTTGTAACGAGCTCAAGGTTTCCTAAACTGTTCTGTGATTATATTTGTGCAGAGGCAACACCAAAGAGTCTGATGAGGGTGATGGGGATTCCTGGACTTACTTTATACCACTTGAAGAGCCATTTACAGGCATTTTCTCTCCAGAATGATCAGATCAACCTATGCTATTATAATGCAGAAAAACAAGATTGTGATTTTATGTTTGCTTGTTGATGCAGAAATACAGGCTAGGGAAGAGTCAGCAGTCCCTGTTCAGCATTGAAAGCGAGCAAGAAGGTGATTCTAAATTATAAAGAATCAGATTGATAAACTGTGCATAGTTAGTTTTTCTCATTTATATTCTACCAATGGAGTGTTGTTTTATAGTTCTTTTTGTTGCAGATGACAAAGAGATTCAAAGTAGTGATGATCATTTCAAAGAGTCTGCAGTGACTCGAAGTAGTAGGGGGATCTGCAGTGATGGAAACCACCATCCAATTAACGAGTAATAGTTGACATAATCTCTACCTGCTTTATGATGAAATTCTATAGAGATAACAATACAAAAGCTTTTTATTTACTCAAAGTGCTATGTTCAACAGAAGCTTTCAGATTGCACAGGCTCTCCAAATGCAAATGGAAGTGCAGAGGAAACTTCATGAACAGATTGAGGTAAGACCAAGAAAACAATTCCTTTCTTCAAACCTCTTTCTCAGTCTATTTATCAGAACATGCGAATCCGGTTTAAATTTTTATTGCAGGTACAGAGACATTTGCAGCTGAGAATTGAAGCTCAAGGGAAATACTTACAGACAGTATTGAAGAAAGCACAGGAAACTCTGGCCGGATATAATTCTTCTTCAATGGGTATAGAACTTGCAAAAGCTGAGCTCTGTAGATTAGTCTCAATGGTTAATAGTGGATGTCCAAGTTCTTCAATATCAGAACTGACAGAAACAGGAGGTTCAATCTTAAAAGACATAGAAAGGACACAAATGAGGAATACAGTATGTTCAATGGAAAGCTCCTTGACATCATCTGAGAGTTCTGGAAGAAAGGAAGACATGCAAAAAGAGAATGAGATTCATGACACCAACAAGTCCAATACAGCCTCTGTTGAGCTTCCTTTAATGGATATTCACCCCCAAGAAAACCTATTGGATAATGGTTCAAGTAATCAAGGGAAGAAGAGGAGTGGTAGTATCATATCTGATGGTGTTTCTGTAGAGCAGCCCCTGGCTAAAAGATTGAAAAATGGTGATCAGTTGAGGTTGGGGACGTTTGATTTGAATAGTTAATATCAACACGAGATTGAATCAGCTTCGAGATGAATAGACTTAAAGTTGAAGGGAATTGAACAACTCAACTGGGTGCCTTTGGAGAATCTCAGGACTTTATACTGGAAGGGTTCTTATTAATATAGTCTCTGCAGGAAAGTTACCTGATAGAGTTAAATCTTTGTTTATAAACTATGTATAATTGGTATATGTATGGACCCAAGAACATTTTTAAAGTATATCCATATATATAAAAAGATGGTGTAATATATATATTTTGTGAATACATCTCCTGGAAGTTTTTCTAAGACAGTCTCTCTCTTTGTTTTTCTTTTTTAGGTCTAACCATTTAGGGCATCGTTGGCTGTGTTTCATGTAACAATACTAAGTTCTTTCCTGGTTCATTTCAAGGAAAACCATCCACACCACACTTGGAGTCTGGTATCCTCTTGCTGGATTTGAACCCAAGATGACAACGGAGGGCCAGCTACCAGCTTTAGCTAAATATTTACACTTGGCAGTTCACTTGATGAAATATCACATGTGCTGTATTCAACATCTATGACTTATAACTCCAATTTTGGGAAATTGACCCAGATTCAACTTTTCAATCATTTTTTACTGTGAACCATGCTTCTCAGGATCACTCCAGTGATTACTTGGGACTTCCACTAGAATTGGCAAGTGAGGGAGAAGGGACGGCCAAAAAGGCATGCATAAAAACAATAGAAAAACAAGAACAGCCTAGAGCAAGAAATCATTATTGCTGCAAAATCATTAAACATCCAACAAAGAATGAATCATTAGCCAAACCATGCTTAAGATTGATTATATTAACGTTCAAGGAACTTCAATAAATTTATTTGCTGGGCCTGAAAACTCAAATCATTAACCAAACCACACAAGTCAATATATGCTGCTAACGTTTCTCCTCCTTCTTAAGCAAGCCCTGGGGAAAGGAAACCGGAAGATTGAGAATGGAGCTTCCACACATTATTCACAGCTATTGTCTTTTCACAGATTTTCTATTTCTATTTTTGTTAAGTTGTCCCGTTCTTTTTCATTGATACAAGGCATGCTACTTAGAGAAACAGGTTCTCTAGTTATGACAGCTTCCATTTAGAAGCCTAAAATTCATGCTAATATCTTCTTTCTCTTTGGTTCATTGTAGAAAAAAATAAGAACAGCCTACAGGAAGAAATCAATATAGCAGCAAAATCATTAAACATCCAACAAAGAATGAATGATTAATCAAACCATTGATTCTAATAGATTAAATCTGTTTCCCTCATCGTAGGCAAAAGCCTACCGTACATGACTTCAGACGTCGCAGAAGTCTCGGGCTAGTCATTTGATTACATTGTTGAGGGTGGAGTCTAGAATTGTTTCTAGACCCAATGAGTTGACGAAATTTCAATTTGCTGTCAAACTTGGGTTACTTGAAGCTGGATTTCCTGGGAACATATACAGAGAACAAAGGTTGGAGGGTCTCTGTTTGATAACTGTGGGAAAAGACACTTCGCAGCTGATCTTTTGCAGTCAGGCAATCCACATAATATCGTAGTTCTTCTGAATGCAACCGTAAAAAGCATCATCTTTCATAAAAATAGTAAGCAAAGATCTCTCAATTAAACACTGGTTTTCGCAGATCATAATAGCTATTATGTAAAAGCAAATGTTTGTTTTTTTGTTTTTCATCTCATAATAATATTATTTGGACAATCAATCTCTTGAAGCTAGTAAGTTGTTATATTTAAATGATGCAGGTCAAAGAAACGAGAGCATAGCTCAAACTTACGAAGCTTACCTCAACAAGCCTCTGAATTCGGTTCAGCAGGGTGATGTTATTTTGTCAGCAGGAGCATTAGGTAGTCCCCAAATCCTAATGTTAAGTGGCGTTGGTCCAAAAAACAATCTTGAGAACTTTGGGATCCACCTTGTGTTAGACTTTGAAGGGGCTGGACAGGAAATGAAAGAAAATCCACGCATTGAAGCAAGCACGAACACAGATTACCAATTTTCTAATGTTCTACAAGTCGCGGGCGTAAAAGAAGACTTCATATTCATACCCGAGGGAGCAATCGCCCCAACTAGCTTCAATGCATCAACCATAGTCATTGCAAGCAAGATTGCTTTCCCAAAATCAAAAGGAGAGTTGGAATTGAACAACACAGATCCTAGGGAAAAACCCTATAGTGGAATTCAATTATCTTGAAAACGAAGTTGACTTGGAAGAAGAGTGTGCTGAGACGGCTCAATTGCTTGAGAAAATAGCGATGTCGATGTCCATTACACGTTTCACGAGTACTCGACCCCAACATAACTCGTCGAGCCCTGGCGAGTTAAGAAATTACTGCAAGCAGAATGTAGGCACCCATTATCAATATCACGGTGGTTGCACGGTTGGATCAGTTGTTGACAGATTACAAAGTACATGGGATAAAGGATTGAGAGTCATAGATGGCTCGACTTTTTTGGAATCACCAGTTACCCTTTTAATGCTGGAACGTTATCAAGGGATAGAGATTCTAGAGGAAAGGGAGATTACTTCTCCTTTTGCTACTCAGCCATGCCCATAGCAAATTCTCAAAGACCATAAACAATATCAATTTCATGAAATCGATTGATTTGGTCAATCCACGTTCTAAGAGAAAATAAGAAAGAAATAAAATCAAAACCAAAATTTAGTTTTTTTTTTAGAAAATAAAATAATGAAAATAATGACTGCTAACACATGATAAATTTCTCTTAAAATGAGGGCTCAAATAATCATGTGTACAAAATTATATATATAAAAAAGAAGAAGAACAGGCGTTCTGTTCTTAAGAGTTTGAGCGTTTTCTACTATTTTGTTCCTGTCTTGGCACAATTCGGCCTTGATAACTGCGCAGGCTTCTTGCGTCATGAATTTTTTTTAATTATCTTTTAAAAAATAAAAAATGAATTTTTTTCCAACAAATTAAAGTTTTCCCTAAATCTTGTTATAGTCCTAATTGGATACTTTTTTCTTGGAGATTCTTAAGCATGCGAAACTATCTTGGAGGTAATAACTAGACCTAGATATTTAATCCTGTAACTTTTTGTCTAGGTTAAGAGAATATTTCTTTCTTTAAAAAAAATAAAAGAGAAAGAATGCGAGTGCTGTGGATTTGTTGGGCCATTAAAGCTTTTAAGAGCCCAAATCAATGATCTCTCGTCTAGTGACAGAATGGGCCGAAAGAGCCCAATATTGAATGGATACGAGCTCCGTTCAGTCCCTTGATGCCCAAGTGATCTTCCTGTCTCGTCATAGTTTTGGACACGTGTCTTTTGTGAGCTTTGTCTTGAGCTCTGGAGCATGGGCCATGTGGTCAGAAGTGTACTATACCTGAACTGAACCCATCGAAATACAAAATATTACGCAAATGCATAAATCATTAAAATGTTTAGCACTGAAAGCGTAATAAGAAAACGAGAAGAAAATCCGAGTATGTGTAGTGTAGACACATATATATATATATATATATATATATATATATATATATATATATATATAAACATGCATAGAATGTCTACAAGTCTCCCCTTTGATGCATGCAAGAATAAAACATTATAATTATAAAAAGATTTTGAGAAAATAAAGCAATTTAAATATTTATTGTTCATCCAAACCTATAATATTGTAAAAAATACTTTTCATTTCCACTTTGTTTTTTTCTATTTTGGTCATCCGACCATTGTTTGTTTATAATTTTGTCTTTTCAAGTTATAGTAGCATAGTTTTATATATAGAGGTTTTTTCCCATTATATGCTTATATATATATATTTTGCAAATAAGAGGTTATAATTAAATAAAAAAAAAATATAGAAAGAACATGAATCAAGAAACTATTTTTCATTTAGAAAACTTCACTTTGGTTTGTAAAGTGTCAACTTGTATATATATTACTCGCTCCCTCTTGTTTTAGTATTTTATATTTTATATTTAAATTTTATATTTTTTTTATATTTCAGTCCTAAATGTTGAGATATAAAATATAAAGTTTTCGATTAGTCATATTTTGATCATAAAAAAAAATGATGATTGGTTTCAATAGGTTCATTTTTTTAAAATGTTGCTCTTTAATCATGCAACAAAACATGGATTATAATTTATAAAGTTTTTTTTATTTGTTTTATTTTATATTTTTTAGAGCAACTTGATATTTTATGATTGAAAATTGATTTATTAATGTTATTATGTGTTTTTTAGATGTTTTTAAGTTACAATAAATTAAAAAAATAGGCAACATGTTCCGTATATAACAGGGGATGCGCCAGATCCAAATATAATAACCCAAAATGTTCCGTAAGTATTGACCAAAAGAACCAACAAGCCAAGTCTACTCTTACCAGCATGCTCACGTAACTAAACCGACACAAGAGTCCCAAAGCCATCGAATTAATCCTCTGTCGAGCAAATTGGAAAAACAAAAGATGGAGCTTCTTCATGTACTTCTCGCAGCTTCGTATATTTTACTTGTTAGCTTTTCTCAATCTTCTTCAATGTGTCAAGGTATGTTACGTAACCAAATGAGTAATTCTGCATGTATTATGACAGCTTTCGAGTAGAAGCTGAAACATTATTCTAACAAATTCAATCTCCTTCCCCTCGTTGTAGGCAAAACTCTCCCCTACATGACTCCAGATGTCACACAGATCTCTGGAAGGTCATTCGATTACATAATAGTAGGGGGAGGCACCGCTGGTTGCCCCCTGGCAGCAACACTTTCTGAGAGATATTCTGTGCTGTTGGTCGAACGAGGAAGCTCACCATATAAAAATCCTTTTGTATTGGACAAAAGGTTCTATGGTTTCGCGTTGTTCCAAACCAATGAATTCTCATCAGTTTCTCAAACTTTTATCTCCAAGGACGGCGTTTCCAACCTTAGAGGACGAGTTCTCGGAGGATCATCAGCAATAAATGGTGGGTTCTATAGCAGAGCTAGCGATGCTTTTGTTAGAAGAGCTGGATGGGACGAAGAATTGGTCAAGGAATCTTATAAGTGGGTGGAGTCTAAAATGGTTTTTAAACCTGAGTTGACCAAATGGCAATCTGCTGTCAAATTTGGCCTTCTTGAAGCAGGAATTCTACCTTATAATGGGTTCAGCTTGGAGCATGTAGAGGGCACAAAGATGGGAGGGACAGTGTTTGATCACGATGGGAGAAGGCACACCTCTGCTGATCTTTTAGAGACAGGGAACCCAGATAATATCGTAGTTCTTCTGAATGCAACTGTAAAGAATATCATCTTCCATAAAAAAGGTAAGCAAAGATATCTCTAGTTGCTGATTTTAGCAAACTTCAACAGCTATGAACAAACAAAACTCAAATGACCTCCTATCCGTATATTTGCTTGGACAGTCAATCTATTGGTGCTACTGTGCTAGTTAATTCATTTCATACCACGCAGGTACTGAAAATGAGACAACAGTTCACGGTATTAGGTTCATCAAGAGCGATGGCAACGTAAGTCAAACTTATGAAGCTTATCTGAAGCAGCTAGAGAATTCAGGTTCATGGGGTGATGTTATTCTGTCAGCAGGAACATTAGGGAGTCCCCAGATCCTATTGTTGAGTGGCATCGGACCAAAAAGACACCTGAAGAACTTTGGTATCCCACTCGTGCTAGACTTTCCAGAGATTGGACAAGAGATGGTAGACAACCCGTCCATATCCGTTTTGTTAGAGTCAGACCCCGAAGTTCAGTTACCAGATCCACCTCAAATCGTGGGCATAGCAGATGACTTCAAATTCATAGTTCAGGGATTAATCCTACCAATAAGCATCAATGCAACAAGGATACCAATTTCAATCAAGCTTGCATTTCCAGCGTCCAAAGGGAAGCTGGAATTGAACAGCACTGACCCTAGGCAAAACCCTTTAGTTGAATTCAACTATCTAGCCAAGGAGAAGGACATGAAGGAATGTATCAGGATGGTTCAGTTGGTTGAGAGAGTGGCAAGGTCCAATACCATTGCTGGGTTCCTGGGGAAGGAACACTACAGTAATTCGAAGTCTCCTCGTGAACTGAGAGAGTTCTGCAAGAAGAATGTTAGGACTTTCTATCATTACCACGGTGGTCCTTCGATAACAGAAATGGGGTAAAGGGATTGAGAGTAGTAGATGGATCGACTTTCTTGGAATCACCGGGAACGAACCCAATGGCTACGCTATTGATGCTAGGAAGGTATCAAGGGATCAAGATTCTCGCGGAAAACAACCAGCATGAACCATCCAAATCCAACCACACCCACACCCACATATAGAATAATTAAGCTTTATGCGTCACCATCTGAGAATGTTCAGTAACTTGATGTGCGTCTACCAGTTCAACGTAGCAATAATCCACCCTCTCTCTCTCTCAATAAGAAGGAATAATCCAAATTAGAGTAAACAAGCTTACATTGTCTTACATTGTAATTCACAGATCACCCTACCTTGTCTTATCATCTCATTTCTCAATGCAGTTTATTTCTATAACAAGTCTTACATATCTTCGTTTACAAAGTCATTCCATATTTTGCACACAAGAATATAACATTTTTCCCCTTTGAAGATTTTTTCACAAAAAAGTCAAGTGGAATAAAAGAAATGGTAAGGAAGGTAATCAGTTGGTTGAATCTAAAATGTTTTTTATTCCTCAGTTAATTAGACAGCAATTTGATATCAAACATGGCCTTCTTGGAGTAGGGGTGCTACCTTATAACAGGTTCAGCTATAAAGAACAAAAATTAATGGGACAATGTTTGATGAACGTCGAAAAATCACACCTCAGCTGATCTTATTTAGACTAGGAATCTAGAAGATGTCAGTTTTTTTGTAAATGAAACGGTAAAGAACATCAACTTCCATGACAGTGGTTATCAAAGACAGACACCAATAAATAGTTGTTACAAGAGGTTAAAGGCTTGAGCAATCTTTATCGCAAATTTTATTGCTAAGATAATCAATCTCTCCTTCATTCTCGCAAGTTCTCTTCAAATGATGCAGGATAAAGAAAACGAGAGCATGATGCATTGGGTACATAAAGGACTGGTGGCAGCAAGACTCCAACTTATGAAGCTTAATCCCCAAATCCTAGTGTTAAGTGTTACGTTGGGAAGGGGTAGACGAGATATTGCCAATTTTGATCAAGCTTGCATTTCCGGAATTGAAGGGGAAGCAAGATTTTGAATACCAAAGACCCTACGCAAAGACCCTTCAGTGGAATTCAGGTATCTAGCTGATAGTTAAATTGGTTGATAGATTAGAGCAAGATCCGAGTCTTTTTCTCTGTTGATGGAGACTGAACTTAGAAAACAGTTTGACCTCCGATCCTGACAACCAGCAAAAACTCTGCATGATGAACGCGAGCACCTTCACCACTATCATATTGCTATAGTAGTTGACACATGACAAAGCTTACAAAGTGTATGGAGTAAAGAGATTGAAGGTAATAGATAGATCTTCTCGGAATTACCAGACGCAAATCAATGGCTACCCTTTTAATGTTAGGCAAGTGTCAAGGCATCAACATTATACGACAAAGGGAGAAAGCCTCTGTTCTCTGTAGTCAATAAGACACCATTGAATATTCTCAACTTCAGCAATACGTTTCAGCACCTAAGTCGGACAACTATCTGGAATTACAGTTGTGACAATCAATCTGTGAAGTGATGGAATTATCCATTGAAGTCCAATTCATGACTTTGCCGACCTTCTATTTACTCAATCTAAGCTCCTAAATTTCTCCGGATTCAAGTTCAAATAGCCATCCATAACTAACCCTGTCTTCTTTAGCTATCTCAGAGCAGATTCTTTCCACAGCTTGAATTAGAATGGTTTCACTTATCAAGCTATTGAATATTATGACACATTATTGCTCAAGCGCAACAGTAAAATTTGAAACAAAAATATATGCTTCCTTTATTGCTCAAATTGAAAACATAAAATACAACCACTTCTCTGTACACATGTTATTTAGAAAGGTAAAAGGATTTAAAAAAAAATCTCACAAAAATTTCTCTTAACTCTCCGTTTCATGATCAGCACTCGGACTTGAAGTAGAGAAATCAGTAGAATCACTTGAAGGATTTTCATTTGAATCCCTATTTCTCCTATTACCATTAAATGCAAAACTAACCCAAATCTCTCTTTCAGCTCTCCTCCACTCTCTCCCTCCATCTCCCCCATCTCTCTTCTTCCCCAACTCCTCCTCATCGACAGGCATCTTATACCTGCAAACAGGGCAATTCCCATGAATCTTTAACCACTTTTCTACACAATTACCATGGAACCTATGCTTACAAGGCATCTCCTTTACTACCGCACCAGGCTCCCACTCCTCTAAACAGATAGCACACTCGCCATCTTTATTATCTTCCCCGATCTCCACACTTGGCATGGCCTCTATGGATGCTTTTGAGGCTGGTGGTTGGCCATTCTTGTTACCCATGTCTCTAAGTAAAGATTCAAGACTTGCAGCTCCTTCAATCACCACCATGCCTTGAGTGAGAGGGTTTATAAGGATGATTCTTTCGTTTGGGTCTGTTGTTTGTGGTTCTTGATCTGGGTCACGTTCCTCTGTGGAGTTAGTGGAGGTGAACCCAAAAATAAAAGGTAAAAACAAAGAGAGGTCTCTATGCCTTAGAAGCCTCTCAAACATAGAAGATAATTCAGCAGGTAATTCAGTCTCAGAGGCCATGAGGTACCACTACTGGTATTTTAGATTTGGAGAGAGGGAGAGGAGGTTTAGATTTTTAGTGAATTGTGAGAGATATAAACAAGGTTCAAGTGATGGAGATTATAAGGGAAACAACGGCGTGCCCACAGTAAAACTAGAAGCTTGTGGAAAGATCTGGAACAAAAAGACATGCTAATAAGTGATGTTTATCTATTCTCCTCACCACCAGAAGGCAGAGTCTTTTTCAAGGAAGACTTTAAACAGAAGGAAGATATTTTTGGTAGTGCCACTTGTGGTGGTACCCAACAAGGCACAAGTATCAATTATTATTTCACCCGGTTTCCTCTCTTTGGTTAGGATGGACCCATCTCTCTGTTTTCTATTCTAAGTTAAAATTTGAACCTTGAAAGTCCAAGTTTTTAACTGTTCACATTCAAGCAAAAGCTGTAAACTTAGACACGAAACAACCGTCTTCACCCACGAGAACACTACGCTATGCATCTTACCAAAGCAAAGAATTTTTTTCCTTTAATAACCCAAATTGCTTGCCCTCGAATTCATTGCTTGTTGAAAGAATAGGAAAAGTTTAATCAACGAAGAGGACAGGAACCTTTTGGCCGAATGGAGTATCTGTTAACATCTAGAAGTGAAATTGGAATCTTCCAGAAATCCTCTCTCAGGTTTGTTAATTTGGTCAGAGCAGGATTTTGTTGGATGATGCAGGCAGATCCATTTTTAATGCCCAGATTGAGAGTTTTGGTGGTTTGACAACTCTAAAAAAAAAAATAGACACCAATTAGTACCTTTTTTTTTATTGATTTAATCAAATAGTTTTTAATCCCAGCATAAATGAATCCCTACACTGTAGTCCACCTAGACGAAATGATGCTCGAGGTTTGCGTTGTTAATTAGCTGCCTTCCCGCTATGGGTCTCTCACCAACTGTTTGTTAAAATCCCTGAACGAAATCTGCCGAGAATTTATGGGATTTGTTTTAGCAAGTAAGAAATTGTCTTACTTTTTCATTATTTTTATTTTAAGATTTCTACAGGTGCTCTGGTAACGTAATTTATTCCTTCTGCAATTTTGGGTCATCTGATTTCATCTTTCAACAACTCCACGGTGTGATGGCTGTTAGGAGTGTTCCTTCCGCACTCCCGTTCAAAACTTGTGATGTCTTTGGAAACCCTTTAAAACCTTTTAATTTCCTTCCCATACAAACTAGAAGTAAGTACAACCAGCACATTCAATTCAAGTAAGCTAAACCCTTTTAACTGGTTTAGTTTAGCATTTCTGGTGTGATGAACATCCCCTCTCAATTTTATTCCAGATTTTCAAACAAAGACATTGGTGGCGAAAAGAAGAGCAAATACTCGAACAGAAAGTGCGAAAATCAGAAATAGAAGAACACTAAAGAAGGTATGCTTTATCAACAACTGCAAAAAAAAAAAAAGTTTTGCCATTCGATGCTTGGCTATTTGTGAAATCTGAATGGCTGTGTATGCTTGGAAAGCATATTATTTCTAGGTGATCACTTTAAGTACATTCGCGGATCAGATATAATGAGAAAGGAGGTGATGTTTCCAATTGACATGCATTTTGCTGATTAAAATCACTGTTATGTGCTATCGAATAAAGGATAATTACACTGTTATTAGGCTATCCTGCTCCATGTGCAGAATGAAGAACATGGATGGTTTGTGAAGGATTTTCCAATCTTATGAATAGAATTAGTTTATGAATGTCTGAAAAATTCTATCAATTTCTGGTCAAAATAGTTTGAGCATCTTTTAAAACATAGATAGTGATTGAGATGATTTCTTGGCTGTAACTGTTTTCTTATCTTAATTTACAAATGTTCTCACCAGTTTAATGGCACACGTACAAAACCAAGGCTGTCAGTTTTCTGTTCGACCAAACAGTTGTATGCTATGCTGGTAGATGACCAAAGCAAGAAGTGTTTATTTTACGGAAGCACTTTGCAGAAACCTCTACGCGGTGATCCCCCTCGTAGCACCATTGTAAGTATTCTATCATGATTAGAGAATTCTCGCGGGGGAACGTGTACTTCATGGTTAAGAAATATATCTTTATTGATATCTACTGCTGATTTCGAAATACAGCAAATACTATGTGCTTGTCCATTGGCATTCTTCCTCTTCGACTTTCTGTTTTCATTGCTTCCGATTATTGTTTTGCAGGAAGCTGCTGAATGTCTTGGCGAAGAGCTTATTAAGGCCTGTATGGATCTTAAGATCAATGAAATATCATCTTATGATCGCAATGGTTTTGCCGGCGGAGAGAGAATGCAAGCTTTCGAGATTGCAATTTCTCGTCATGGATTCTTACCAAGATAGATATGCCCCTAATTATTCTCTCTTGTCAAACGAACGTAATAACTCCTCTGCATCTATATAAACTGGGACTTCATATGAGAAGATGGTGGTGTTTTTTCTTCTTCTTTTTTCATCCATGAAGAAATTGAGACTGCTTTTTTATACCAAAACAAACAATCCTTTCACTAACATGGGCTCATTAGCGCTATAGAAGGGTCAGTATACAAAGTGAGGCCGAGTCCTAGTACAGTGCTCTGTCTTCCGTCACTCCAATTCAATCTGGTCTCCTACATGTATTTAGGTCAAGGGATGTTTTTTTGTATATCGTGTATTTTTGGGAACGGTGTGAAAGTTAAAGGCAGCCATTCGGTCGTCGGAGGCAGTTACTAACCGTTTGACGATGTTAGAAATTGAATTTCTTATAACTGGTAATGGTTTATAGTTTTTTTTATTTGAAATTATATTTAAATAATATTTTTTTATTTTTTAAAATTTATTTTAAATATTACCAGACACTTAAAAATATATAAAAATCAAAATCAAAAGTTCTTTTTGTTACTACAAAAACAAAATCAGCCCCTGTCAAACTCACATGAAAACCCAAACCCATCAATTTTTATCGATTTCGCAACAAGAACTCTCTCTTCAGTCTAGACCCGTTATTTTTTTACTATTCTCTTTTGTTTTCCTCGCTTACTTCGGATAACATTGTTGTCAACGTCCAGCGAAAATGGAGCAAACTCCAGGAGAAGAAATTGGAATCAGAATCTACACTGCATCCCCACAAAATGAACCAAAAGCAACAAAAATCTCCACTGGATCCCCACAAAATGATGAACCAAGAGCACCAAAGCCATTATGCAACCTCACCAAAGCCCCTAAAGAACCAGGTAACAAAAGGAGAGCCGTGGCTAAAGGAATGCAAAAAACAATCTCCAAAACATCAATGCTTGTCAACTTCCTTCCTACAGGCACCCTTTTGACTTTTGAAATGCTTCTCCCATCAATATCCAGGAATGGAGTGTGCACTCCTGTTACTGCCCTAATGATACATGTCCTACTTGGCCTTTGCTCTGTTTCCTGCTTTTTGTTTCATTTCACCGACAGTTTTAAAGGCCCGGATGATAAAATTTACTATGGTTTTGTTACTACAAAAGGGTTGGCTGTTTTTAATCCTGGTCTTACCGTTGATGTGCCTAAAGGTGAGAGGTACAAGATTGGGTTTACCGATTTTGTTCATGCAATGATGTCGGTGATGGTCTTCATGGCAATTGCGTTGTCGGATCATAGAGTGACTGATTGCTTGTTTCCTGGGCATGTCAAGGAGATGGATGAAGTGATGGAGAGCTTTCCTCTCATGGTTGGTGTAATTTGCAGTGGCCTGTTCTTGGTGTTCCCTACAAGTCGACATGGCATTGGATGCATGGCTAATTGATTATTCGTGTGTTTTTGCTAGTATTATTTTAGAGTGATTTTTTATTGAATGTTTTCACTCCTGGCCTATCAGCGATCAGGGTTTGTTAAAACTTTGTCGTTTAATATTGACCTGGGAATAATTGTATGTGTTAGTTTCTACTATCAAGTAATGATTCCTTTCTTTTTCTTTGTATGATCGTGAGATTCTACTGTGTGCTTTTCCCTTTTCTTCAAGTGCGTACAGAGTTCTGTATTTGATACGCAAACAGAAATGGGCGAGCATGGGTTTCAACGGGCGAGAAGCAGTGGAATTGAAAGGGATAAAAAACTGAAAGAAAGAATATGTCAAGGGCAAAATGCCTATATTATGACGAGAAGAATTTCTATAAACTTGTTACAAGATAGAACTCTCTATCTATACAAGGCACTGATTTTTCCTACGTACAAGGCACCTGATCACTAAATATAACAATCTGAAGTGTAATAATTGTACAGTGGCAACATCTACTTTTGTGAAAGCCCTTGGAGCCAGCGACTCCTCTCTGATGAGACTCTATTTACTCAATATGGTAAGCAAAATTTTCAATTGGAGATTGGTTATGGAGATTATTCTACTGAAGCATGTGGTTTTGTAGAGCCCTGGTAACAAAAATGGCAAGTCTATCGCTCACCGCAGCATCTAGCACCATTTCCTTCTTCTTGAAGTTTCTGCCATAGACAAAGCATTTCCCTAGGACCTTGGTAGTGGGCAACAACATAGCCATCCTTGCACCCTTCATTATAGACCCTCGCTTCCATCTCATATTTAACTTCTAAACCCTCCCTTTTCATTTCTGCAATCCAGATACCCATTGCTACATCTTCTAGCTTAAACATCTGCCACATCAACCATCAACAATTTTCATTCTGAGAAATATAGAGTTGATCTGTGGGTGGTTTGGAACAATAGACTGTCATGTTCTGACATAATACTAGACAGCAATCCATTGATTACTATCATTTCCATACCTTTAAACGGCCCTCTTTGTATCTCTTGTAAACTGCCTCGGCAATGTCTCGTGACACCACATAACCAGGACCATGTGCCCAAGGGGGGTACGTCTCTTCAGACCATTCCTTTTTTTAGCATATATAAAAAATCAGGATAAGGAAATAGCAAAAGAAAAAAAGTAATAGCTTTATGGCTTGGCATGTACATTACACCAGGTAACTAAACCGGCATCTGAATTGAACCAACCTAAAATTTCAGGGTCCTGCTTGAAATCCTTGCAATAAGAATATATACCAGATCTTCTGTATATGATGGGTATTTATTTGTGATGTCTGTGTTTAGGTGAATCTGCAAATAATCGCATTTATGACAAGTTCTGGATGATCAGCCAAATGTGGAACTAACATGACAACTGTGGACTACACTTGGAGCATTCAAGTTGAATAGTTTTTTGCTATGACACAGGATAAGCATGATCTCCCAAATTATTCCAAACTGGCGAAGATATATATAAACATTTTAAGGAAAGCCATAATCATTTGTGAGCCTTCTCCGTATAAATAGGGTCAAGAATGGAGAATTACCTCTGGGCTAATATACCACTTGCTTTCAGTGCTCCTATGAGGCCGCGAGTCTGAATTGATTAATCCATAGAGCAAGCCATGACTCACTTTGATCCTCTTTAAAGAAGCTAGCATTTCATCCACACGAACAAATGCATCATCATCAGTCTTTGTGACATACTTGGCTGATGCAACCTCTGTCTGTTAACGAGATGAGGTCAACAAGGAAAAGGTCCAGTCATCCATGTATGTCTAAAGAATAGACAAAAACGTACCCCAAAGATGCAGATAGCTAAAGTTTTCCAGGTTATGAGGCTGTAGTAGTCAACAAAAGGCATCAGCTGTATGTCTCCATATGTCCACGCTTCATTCCAGAGTTCCTCATTCACTATTTGACTTTTATGCTGCAGCACACGCCTCAAATTTGTAAGTGGCCCAGCAAACAGATTTACATCATTATAACCATACACCTCAAACTTTTGGCTTCTTCCAACAGACAATGAAACACAAAATTAGTTAACAAAACCTGTAAAACAAATTTATGTTACCACTACCTAGACCTTCATCACAAACGGCTCAGATAGAAACTTAGGGCCTGCTATAAAAGGATTTGATCCTTTCATGTTGAGGTCAATGAATTCTGATTTCCGTGAAGTGCACAATCCTTAATTAGGAAAAATTTTCTTTTCTCCAATTTGTTGGTCAATATGCATCACTCCCATAAAAATTGCTGCATGAAATGAAGGACTTTAAATCAAGCTCACCAGACCAACAAAAAAGCGCACTGCAACTTCCCCTGATCGCACTGCAGCATACTGCATCCACGTTCTCCGAACAGCCATCCTGCGCTTAAAATTGTTTGCTGTAGAAAAAACACCAATAAAGAGATCCAATGATCTTTTTGGGGAGAGAGGAGCTGATTTGAGTACTTCTAGATCAATTGCATGCTCTGAATCCTCTGATGTAGGTAGACCACTAGCCACAACTGAAATTAGCTTTACATCCCCAGAAATCCTAACTTCACTTACTAGCCACGGCTCCAAAGTCTGAACAGACAACAAAGTGGCATGCAAATGAATTCAAAGAAACTGGGATGGTAACTAAATTCCAAAAGTAGCACAAGCATCAAAGTAAGGAAATCACTTCACGGTATGCAAAAGATGTTATATGCTTTCCATCAACAATCATCTGGATTCCTTCCATTCCCACTCTAAGCGTTGCAACAGATAGCTGACCTTGTTTAAATGGAAAATATCTTCTTACTTTAGTTCCTTCCTGAAATGAAGACCTTCTTGAACCATCAGAATGCATGCCAGTCACCCGAGTATCATTTCTTCCCACCATCTTATTACATTGATCCAACTCATCCACTGGTATATAAAACTAATAGAGTTATCACCACATAATAGAGTTAATGACAATGCTACAAATTTTAATTGGCTTAGGCTGGACAAAAGTTATAGATGACAGAACCCAGATACCACATCACAAACTTTTAGTTCAATTCCTTAGAAAGCTTCATCTAGATACAATTTGATAAAGTGACCGATGGGTTTAGTCACCCACTTTAGCTTTCCACGTTAAATATGGAAAGTTTCAGAAACCTCAGTGCACAATTCGATTGCTATTAATAGGATGATGCAATATACAACAACAATTTTAAAATGGACCTGAGGGGAAAATACATAAGGCAATAAAAGAACTAACAGATTGGGATACAGAAGCTGATCCTAACTGCTATTAATGGGATATTAAACTTAAATGAACACAAAATTAAACGGCAAGCATAAACATTAAATATATGTTGAATTGAAAGAGAAAACAATGTGGTAGATATTTGTACCTTTCTTAATATTTTCAGGAGATGGAGAAGGACAACGCTCCTCTTCACCCCAGTCATGAGCCACAGTCCAGGTGTTTTGGACTATTACTGGATCCTCTGTAATCTTATCACCGTGAAGCCTAACATTGTAATGTAAAATGATGGGTGGATCAGGCTCCCCAGGAAGTTCTTCCCCAGTTAAGTCAATCCGAAAATTGCCAAGAAGACCATCGGGAATGCCAATAATTGTGATGGAAGAACCCTGAGTCAGGCCACAAGGAAGCCACAATTTATAACCGCTATTATCATGCTCTGTGGCATTCATTATGTTAAGAAAATGAGGACATTGTTTCTCTTTGACTCTCCTATTTGAACTTTCATTTGTATAACCAAGTCTTTCCTCTTCGATGGAAGCCATTAGGCTGCTCCATGCATTTCCAGCTTCCTTAATAGCTTCTACTCCATTTGATAAAACCTGAGCATGATCAATCAAGTGTTTTAGTAGATTCCATGTTTGCAGAGATTTTTGCTCTTCATTGGAAATATTTCTCAGAGCAAACAGACTGGAGACAATGGTATCTGTAGAAAAAACTTGAGAAGAATTCTCTGGATTTTGAACTGCAGGTTGAAGAGCAGGATGCACCCATTCAAGAGGCTTACTTGCATTGGAGGGACTCAACGAATAAATTTCTCCTATTGGATTTTTCAGGAGCCCATATCTAAGGACCAATAACATGAACAAGGATGCAAACAGAACACCACCGTGCCTCTTCTTCATTCTGCTGTTCAAACAGGGACGTCGAAGTTCTTGAGACTGATCTCTCTTGTGATCGAGCTTAAAGGATCCAATATCCCACAATTTATGTTCTTCATGTGAATGAATCTCTAAGAAACTTTTGCAATGGAAGTCCAGGCCAAGGTGCTAATAAAGAGGAAAAGATCAATATATACAGGACAAACAGTTGACGTCTTCTGATCTTCAGTCAGATAAAAACCAGACTCTGAGATATAAATGTAGAAGGATCATTTCATTTTCAAGGAAGTTTCAGATCCTCTCATTCTCAGTCAGCTACCTGGTTGAACTAGCACCAAGCCTCGCAAGCTCACAAACATGTACTTCAGTCCTGACAAACCACAGCTTAATCACTCTGGAACCAATGCCAAATTCACCACACAACTTCATTAAATGTTCCACAGAAGGCTGCCAAGCTGCAAGATCCCAAATTCATTAATCTGTTCACAAGTAGAAAATTTTGCTAAGAAAAAGCTCTAAACACTACCAAAATGTGCATGCACGTGCCAAAAGATTGATTATAGCTAAAGGTTCCATGAATGATCAGATTATGCAAAAAAATATAGAAATACCAAAATTAAGGAAAACAGGCTGTCCATCAGTGCTTAGGAAAATCAATACTAGTTTTAAGGATAGACACAAAAGAAACTAGTTTTAATGGAACACAGAGGAAACTTCACCACTCAGGAAAATGATGTTTACAACAAAAATGGATGCAAGACCTTCCAGGGATGAGTTCCCTCGGAAAGCTTCAAAAGGCAATATCAAATAGATCACAAGCAAAAAGTGTGTCCACCTTGAATCATTTCCAGATCAACGCTCAAAACAAGAAACACAGTTTTCTTTCCACTTCAAAATATCCGAAACTCACCATCTCTTTCAGCTTTGATAAATTTCCAAGAGAAAAAATGACTATCACAACATTTTTCAGGGACGCCCATCATACATACTGTACTGAAACATGAAACTAACGAACAAGTCCACGCAGTCAATGCCTTCCCTAGCCCGCTGCTATCGATCCAATAGAAGGGTGCAGGCACTATCCTACTTCAGTGGCTCTATTATTATATCCCTTGATGACCATAAAGAAATAAACAAGAAAAAGCTTGCTCCATTAAAATTGTGTGGTGACTTCTTAACTTCTAGACCACCTGGTAGTGGCAAACAGATATAACTATGTAACAGAGTTAAATCACTAACCATCGGAACTAATGACGTAGGGACCACTTCGGTTTTAATGTTTGATTATAAAACTAACACTACAAGTAATACTCTCACAAAATTTAATCAAAAATATTGAATTTGTAAAATCGCTTCAGGCTCGTTGATTTTGTACCTTTACTAATTAAATTTAATTTTCTAAGAATTTTATACAAACTTGGCTCAAAATAATCAACGCGCATTTCCTCTTTTTTTCTTCGAGAAATAATTGTCTTACTAAAATTGCACACATTGGCCCTATCTCCTGTTTGTTTCCCGGGAAAATGCAAGAAAATAAAATCACGAATCTTAAAAAAAAAGGAAAAACACCAGTTAGTACAAATTAAGACATGCAGCCAGCCAGCCAGCTTTATACGAAGAGACTTTTCAAATTCCAAACAAAGAATCAAATTCCTCACCGGCTGCTCAACTCTCTCGGAAACCAAGGAGAGCTTATACAAATGAAAAGTAAGACAGGTCCAAGAAGAGTGAAGAAAATAAAAAATTAAAGCGAATTTGAGCAAATTAAATTGACAATGTAAAGAAACAAGCTTCGAAAGAGCAACGGTAACTGAACTATATAAGCTAAGAAAGACAACTAAAAACTAACCTCTGTTTCTTTATTTTATTTTATTTTATTTTGAATCTGCGGACAGAGAGAGAGTGGGTGGCGAGGAAGAGAAAACTGGAGAGAAATGAGGGCGGTTGTGTTTTGTTGTTGGATCTTCGTCGTTTGGAGCTACAACTAGAGTATGCTTGCTTCAACGGTGGGAAAGGAAAAGAGAGGAAAAGGGAAAGGAAGATGATAAATTCTCTCCGTGTTGGTTAATTTTATACTGCATAGTCAACTCTGGAATGATACGAGAAAAGTAATGTTCGGTTGTGCTTTATTTATTTTTTACTTAATTTAATATGAAGGCATCTTTTAAGTGTTTTCGCGCATAAAGGATGCAAATGAAAGAATGACAAATGTTATTTTTTAAGTTTTTTTTTTTTTCAAAAGATATTAAAATAATAATTTTTATATTAACCAATTAAAATAAACTTAAAAATATTAAGTATGAAATTCTTTTTGGATTCTACAGCTAGTTCTTAATTATATAACAGCTTTGAGTGGGTTTAACTAAAAAGTCAACCTTACTCTTATTAGCAAGTTTAACTAAAACTAATGTTGATGACTGTTGTTCATTTTACCGTGTTTTATTTATTTATTTATTTCACCATTGCACTTGGTATTTAAATCAATTTACGTGTTATGATTTGCTTTTATTTATATTATATTGCAAGCTTGAGGTCTTTAGAAGTGTTCTTTATGTGAATTAAGCATTACTCTTTTCAGAACCTATCATTTTTATTTATTCATTTATTTTCATGTTGACAGATCGATGATGTTAAGCTGGATACCCTGGATTGCAATTTAAAAAAAGGAAAAAGAAAAACAGAGACAAGAACAGAGAGAATGGACTTGATGGCCATGGCTATCTCGTTGGTTTTGATGGGTGATCGGCATGGCCTTTTTAACGTCATCTCATGATATATGCTGCCCCGCCCGTGGGACGCGACACTGACTGGGGATTGATTTCATGAAACCGATAACGAGTTTCGTGGTTGAGAGATTTCCTTTTCTAATGCCACGGATCTAAAGCCGAGGGGACGAGAAAGGAAATAAGAACAAAGCTCTCTTCTCTTGTATTGAGAAGAGGAGGATGGAAAACTAGGCTTTCAGTTAACCAGGCTTGTTGGGACTTCTTATGAAACAAACACAGCGAACTACAAAACGTAGAATATCCATCCATCAATTTAATGAATGCATTGAATTGAGTAGATTTTAGAAATTTCAATTGGGCCTCAGCAAGGAGGATCTTAGCTTCTAGACTTCCGGTATGTTTTTCCGATGGATACAGATACTGACTGCCGATTATAGAGTGGGCTTATGGCCCATGAAGGTGAAAGATGAGCTGGGTTTTCCCCTTTTCAGATCCTGATCAGAAACGAAACTGAATTTTCTTTTTCTTTCTTTCTTTCTTTTTCTTTCAGAATGAAACTATTTTTTGCGAGTGTATAAAGGAAATCAATGCATTAACAAAGACTTACAGAAGACATGTTATTACAGGATGCATGGCCAAGCTCATGCAATTTTATAGCCAGAGGCTCAATAGAGGAAGGAATACGGTCAGATAACCCACAAAGACTGCAGAATCTTTCTCCCCTAAGATAACAGCAGTCATCTAAAATTTAGGAAACTGGACCTTAGATGCACATCTTCTCTTTGGTAGCACCGGACATTCTATGAATTCTGACCCAGAAATGTCTACACACATGAAAACCTGGTAGAGCTGGCTATTTTTGGATGCATCGATATTGCACTCTATGCCAGGAGTAAATCCAGTAGCATCTTTTATAGCTTCTTTTATGCTGTCCAAGTCGTAAAATTCATCGTCTGGTTTAATTCCTGCACCATATTTTGTAGAGCAGCCCATTATTGTTAGAAACAGTATCTAATTAAAGGCTTCCTTGATCAAGACTAGGAAAAGAAGAGTGAATAATTGAGAGTACATAAATATACACACCTGCATTATTAAGAGCTTGGAGAAGGTTTGCCTTTTCCTTCAGCTTAAGAGCTGCTTCAAAGTAACCGTGCTGGTCAATTTCTTCTGACTCAGCGCATGTCCCGTGCTTTTCCCATTCATGTGACCAAAACCTGAAGCCAGTGCTGCTGGGGCAGGACAGTGATGGCCAATCCTTTTGCAAACTGCTTGTCAAGTCTGAGATCTAAACAGATATCAACAACAACAAAAAAAATTAACGATATAGCTTTTTTTACAACCATGGTAATTATTTATATTAAAATGGCTTCAATTAAATGTCAACTTTTCTCCTTAAACTTTCCACCAGACAGAATTTTTAATGCTTAAGATGTTTCCAATACAAAATACCTTTCCCTTTTCTTTTCTTTTACGTGGTTCATTGGTTATTATATCACAAAATGGTTAGCATATCAAATTATCTTCTATGCGACCAGCTATGAAACCGTGGTGTTTTTTTTTTTTCCAATAACCCAACCATCACCTAAAAGTATGGTTGTTTCCCATTCCTAAAGTTTCAGATTTCAAGGTGGGGTAGCTCTAATCTGTGCTTCTGGAGAACCCCCAAGCAAAAGAAAATTTGGTACGGCACCACTTGTGCAGGTCAAAGTCCCCAAATATTGAAACGTTGTCTTTCCTAAGTTCCTGCCCTTCGGGAATAAGTAATTAATGGAAAAGTGACGTCAAAGACCAGTGTCGGATTAGCAAGTACATTAATTGCTCATGCTTAGCCGAAAATACAGGAGAAACACTTTATTTTATGAATTACAACGAAAGCAAATATATATTGTATAGATTAGTAAATAACAACTTATGCCAGAAAACGAAGTGCCTTTTTTTTTTCTTTTTCTTGACAGAGAACATGTTAAGATTAGTTTGTACAAGAGATTCAAACTAAAGTTTTCGGTCTGGGAATTAATCAAGTTGATATCTTCTCTGTGGATGATAAACGAAAATTGGATAGAAAGAACTGGATCGGGGCCTGGCTAGGAGATATGAAGTAATAATACAAGGTGATGCACGAGGGTATAGGCAGTTGTTTCTTGGGATAATATATATAGACTTATATACTCATCATGTTTACTCTTCCTTAATTTCAACCCCAGCAGGAAAATTAATCTACCTCGGATGAAGCAATAATTTATGTATTCTATCTCCAGAGATTCTTGTAACAGATATATTGTGAGCTTCAAGTTTGAGTATGTACCTGGTCTTCATCCAAAGCATTATCCCGGTTACAGTTTTGTGGGTACGAGCCATCTGCATTCTGAGGCCAAAGTCCATGAATGCCGAAATCTGCAACTGGTTTTCCAGTCCTTGGATAGCAACAGCTATGTTTTGTGTCACAGTATGATCCTGGCCACTGCATGAACATGCATACAGATAATCAATCAGCATTCAGCAATTATATAGTTAAAGAGATAAGAAAAATCTCAAAGGAAGGAAGATTAAGAGAATCGTTCGGAACGTATAATCATTAATATGTATCTAAGTACCTGGCTGGCTAGAGTATTTATTAATGAAACAAAAATGTACTCGTATATATATATATATTAGCTAACCTGTTGAACGAAGTAGAAAAAACCAAAATCCTCGGAAACACAAAGAACTGAAAGGTATTGTATAATC
>JACEGQ020000243.1:0-25000 GCA_015852605.2 Populus deltoides | reverse complement strand
AAACTGAAGCTCAATAAGTCACTGACTAAGAGCCCGTTTGGCTCTGCGGCTGCGGCTGCGGCTGCATTTTATTTAAAATGCTGAAACGAAAAAAAAAAAAAAAATTTAAAGGTCTATTCCTTGTTTTTTTTTGCGCTTTCACGCTAATTGCTTTTTCAATGAAATATAAATGACGCATATAGTATTAAAAATAGTGAAATCGGAATTCTCTTTGAATAATAACTTTTTTTAATGAGAAAAAAAAACTAGTTTAGAGTGAATTTTATACATGATAATATTTATCTAATTGGTTAACACGCCAAAAAATTAGGTTAAATTTTGATGCAATGTCGATACTTTAATAGAATAATAAATTTTTTATATATAAAGTATGATTTCATAATGTTACCGATAGTATGATAAGTAATATTTAAATTAAAAGCATTTATTATTAATGAATATTTTTTAAATTAAAAAAAATTAATTAAAAAAAAACAAGAGAAAAAAAAAAACATTTGAAAACTGACCAAAAGTACTTTTTATAAAATAATTTTTTTAAATCACAACCACAACAACTAGTGTAAGACCAAACACACTTTAAATGAAGTTTTATTTTTTAAAACAAAAGGTTATCTATTGTATAGTTTTTTTATTGGACAACATTTATTATTTTATAAATTTATTGGAAATCCAGAGCACTTATGTATAATAAAAAACAATAAATTTCCTTTTAAATAAAAAATTTTCGTTTACTAAAATATGAAAAAGCAACCATTATTTTCCATGCATGGTGACCTGAGAGATCACGATGCATAAATGATGAGTTTTGCAGCATTTCTTACAGGTCGATGACCTCAAGAGTTGGTTGCCAAGGGGAGAAAAGAATACGATTAAGTAATTAAATAAGTCATCGTAGCACAGCAATGTCGTTGTAGTATAGTGGTAAGTATTCCCGCCTGTCACGCGGGTGACCCGGGTTCGATCCCCGGCAACGGCGCTTTTTTTTACTTTATACCCCTTGCAAAGAAAAGCTCAAGACCCATCTCAACGATGACCAGCATCTACATCTCCGCTTTAGTAGTGAAATTGGTGGAATTATTGTTTTTTGAAGTTATATTAAAATAATTGTTTTAAAATTAATTTTTATATTAATACATTAAAATATAAAAAATATTATTTTAAAATAAAAATTTTAAATTTTAAAGTTTTTCAAAAAAAAAAACTTTTAAAATTCAAAAAGCAGGCTGTAATCTTAAATGTTAACTCTCTCTTCAGTCTCGCCGTCTTCGTTGGCCTAGTGTGGAACCCAACTGACCCCATCTCCTGCTCTCCGAGCCCCAAAATCGCAGAAGACTTTATCGCTTTCCACGTCTACTCATTCAGCTCCTTTCTCTCCTATAGCCTAGCGCTCTCGCTCTTAAACAAGCTATTAGGATCGCTAAAACTTCGAGTCACAATCATGGAAATTATTTGCAGATGGCGGAGCTTTTGTTAGCGCACGTGAATAAGAATTTGGTTCGGGTTTTGGGTCGGTTAGTGGGTGCGTGTTTCTGATGTTGGGCACTTGTTAATGTTATTCAGTTGAAGCTTGGGGTTTTGGGTTGTGGAGGCGGACATAGTCTTGTTATTTTGGCTCTTTTGGGTTATGTTTCCATTGTTTTGTGCGCATTTACTCGCTAGTTATGTTAATGTCGTATCTGACTTTGTATGATTTGTTTCAGAGGGTAATTGTAACGAATGAAGTGAAAAATTGAAGTGTTTCCTTCTTCCATTTTGCAGGTCTCCGATATGTAGTTCATTCATGTGCAAGTTGGTTTTTATTAGTGGACTTGGGAAGTGATTTTATTATATTTTGATGACTTGTATTATATAGGTTTATATTATTTGTAGGGCAATCCTATTTCTCTTAAAATATATTCATCATGAATTATTTTGTCTTGATATCTAAAAAATATTTTTAAATGTTATGATATTTCAAAATATCCAAGTAGTCTATGAAAGTTAGATAATCTCCTATTTAGTTGTTTTAACAATCTTATTTATTTTTTTTTAGTCAAGTTGATTGATAGCTTATATTTGTTGTTTAGTAGACTAAGATGGCTTGTGGTTAGTACCTGTAAAAAATCCTTTTTAGTAGAGATGATGACTCTTCGATGCTTCAATAAATATTTTTTTTTGAGAGAAAATCCAATAATATTCTAGACAAGGATGTTCTGAAAATATATTTGCAGTTGAGAATAAAGATTGTGAACCTTTATTCTAAAGATCTGATGATATATTTATAGTTCATGAGTCATGTTCTTTTGTGAAAAGGAGGCTAAGAAGTGTAATTTTTCTCTTGCGATATTTTGAGTTGCATTCTACTAAAAATAATATGTATTAGATCAGTATAAAATACAGAGGGACTTGCATGGGGTCTTAGAAAAGTTCCTTAGCGAGTGTTAAGCTCGGACAAGGTGCCCGGGCTCATTAGAGGTGATAATGCATTTGGGCATACTGCATGGACCCAAACATGTCAGGCTCGACGTGAAAGCCCAAGCCCATGAGAGGTGAAAGTGGGCGCAGGCGTGCTACCTGGATCCAAACACACTAAGCTTAGGTGTATTAGAGATGAGCAATGAGTCCAGATGCGCTGCCTGAACCTGAGCATGTTGGGTTTAGGGTGCGTTCTAGAGCCCGAGTACGTTAGGCTCAGGTGTAGAAGCCCGAGTACGTTAGGCTCAGATGTAGAAGCCCGAGCTCACTGGCATGCTGGGGTGCACGCCGAGCACCAAAGATGTTGGGCATGTCATGCCCACGTTGGCCGTGCGCCCTGCAAGGGCTCGAGCTTCTTGCCCGAGCCCAGACTCCTTGTGTGATGGGCTCGGGATACCAAACCCGAGCTCAAGGAGTGTTCTTGTTATGCCTATTTTGAGAGAATATTTGGGTCTATTTTGGAGGGATTTTTAGATTCATTTTATTTGTATCAATCAAAGTGAATATTTTGGGATAAACAGGGCCAATCTTGTTTGTATTTAGTTTAGCACTAGTTATATGCCTCGCGCGATGCCGCGAGTCAAATATTTTTTGCATTTTTAAAAAAGTCAAGATTTAAAAGTGTTAGGTTTTTTTGCAAAGTTATACCCAAGAGTCTTAGGTTTGGTTGCAACGTTTGACCCAAAAGTAATATTTATAATATTAATAATAACATTAAACTTGGGTTAACCCTTAACATAAAAGTGTCTGGACTGCAATACCAGACCCAATAGCATTGGACGTGTGTCTAACTACAAGATCGTGTCATAAAAGTGTAATAATTAAATATATTAGTTAAAAAGAAAAAAACCAACAGGAAGAAAAAAACTAATGAAGAAAACGAAAAAAAATATGAATTAACTGTGTTAATCCTTCAAATCATGTTAACCCGTCATACCTTGAATTCGCATTGTGAAAGTTTGATAATTAAAAAGAAAAAAGCAAATTAATGGGTTAACCCAGAATTAACTGGGCTAACTTGTCCAACCAGGTTGACCTGTCAAATTCGGAATCCGTGTCATGAAAGTTTGATAACTAAATAGAAATAAATTTAACATTAACAATTTAAATTAAACAAAAAAAATTAATTAAAAAAACAAAAGGCATAAGCCTTTTCACTATGGACTGCACTGTGCAATCCACAGTCAAAGGCATAAAAACAACAAAAAAACGAAAATAAAAACTAAAGGCATCAGTCGAGCGCTATTTAGAAAAAAATTTCATATTAATAAACTAAATTAATTAAAAAGAAAAAATAAAAGAAAAAAAACCTCTAAGAGGAAAAAAAAACTAAATAGAAAGAAATTTAACATTAACAAACTAAACTAAATGAAAAAAAATTAAAAACAAAAAAACAAAAAACAATTACAGGTTAACTCGTCAAATTAGGTTAACCCGTTAAACCCGGGATTCATGTCATGAATGTCTGGTAACTAAATAAAAAAAAGTGAAAGTTAAGAAACTGAACTAAACAAAAAAAAATTAATTAAAACGAAAAAAATCCGAGTTAACTCGTCAAACCATGTTAACCCGTTAAACCCAGGATCTGTGTCATGAAAGTCTGATAACTAAATAAAAAAAAATAACATTAACAAACTAAATTAAACAAAAACAATTTATGAAAATAAAATAACAAAAAAAATTGACGGTCAACCCATAATTAACTGGGTTCACCCGTGAAACCAGGTTAACCCATGAAACTCGGGATATGTGTCATGAAAGTTTGATAACTAAATAGAAAAAAAAATTAGTATTAACAAACTAAACTAAATGAAAAAAATTAATTAAAAAGCAAAAAAAAAAATTCTTGGTTAACTTGTCAAACCAGGTTAACTCGTTAAATCCGGAAAACGTGTCATGAAAATCTGATAACTAAATAAAAAAAATTTAATATTAATAAACTAAATTAAATTAAACAAAAAAATTTGTTAAAAGAAAAAAACAAAGAAATAAGCAAAAAAATAATCCCCAAAGGCATAGAAAAGCTAAAAAAATGAGACAACTTAAAAAAAAATATAAAGTATTAGTGTTTTACTGTGGACTGCACTGTGCAGTCCATAATATAACACTAATCCCTTTTAGTATATGTTATAATTAATTAAAAAGAAAAAAAACAAAAAAAAAATTAAGGTTAACTCGTCAAACCCGGGATCCGTATCATGAAAATCTGATAACTAAATAAAAAAAATTAACATTAACAAAAAAAATTAAACAAAAAAAAATCATTAAAAGAAAAAAACACAAAGAAAAAAACAAAAAAAAACCCACAAAGGCTAGAAAACCGGAAAAAAAAATAGAGAAAAAACAAAAAAACAAAAAAAGAAGAAGAACTTTCAGTTTCAATCAGAGACTTGCAAAGTGAAACACTAAGCAGTTTTAGTTTATTGTTAATTAACAAACTAAACTAAACGAAAAAAATTAATTAAAAAAAAATTCAGGTTAACTCGCCAAACCAGGTTAACCCGTTAAACCTGGGATCCGTGTCATGAAAGTTTGATAACTAAATAAAAAAATTAACATTAAGAAACTAAATTAAATAAAAAAATTATTAAAATAAAAAAAACAAAAAAAATTGGCAGCCCGTGAAACTAGGTTAACCTATGAAACCTGAAATATGTGTCATTTAAGTCTAATAACTAAATAAAAAGAAATTTAACATTAACAAACTAAAGTAAACGAAAAAATTTAATTAAAAAGAAAAAAAGCAAAAAACAATTTCTGGGTTAACTCATCAAACCATGTTAACCTGTTAAACCCGGAATCCGTGTCATGAAAGTCTGATAACTGAATAAAAAAAATTTAACATTAACAAAAAAAAATATTAAAAGAAAAAAACAAAAAAAGAAAAAAAACTCTAAAAGTGTAAAAAAAAAATATCAACTCATCTTTTACTAAATGTAAAGAAATTTAACATTAACAAACTAAAGTAAACAAAAAAAATTAATTAAAAAGAAAAAAAAGCAAAAGAAAATTTATGGGTTAACTCGTCAAACCATGTTAACCTATTAAACCCGGGATCCGTGTCATGAAAATCTGATAACTGAATAAAAAAAATTTAACCCTAACAAAAAAAATTATTAAAAGAAAAAAAAACTCTAAAGTGTAAAAAAAAAAAAAGGACTCATCTTTTACTGTGAACTACACTGTTCACGGTAAAAGAATCAACCCTTTTAGTTATAGTTTAATAATTGCTATGGTCTGTATATTTTGTAAATCTTAGTTTAATGTGGTCGGTGTTATTAATTATAGATGCGATAAAAATGGTGGGAAATGAGTGGGAGTTGTTTTGGCAGAAAGAGGAAGTGGAAAAGTGGGAACCTTGATGATGGGGGGGTGAACTTGATGTACTTGCAGACTTGGGTTGAGTTATGACGAGCAGCAATAGCCGCTTTAAGAAGTGGGTTCATGCTTCCACTAGCATGGTCGTTGATTTCTTATTAGGTTAGTATCAAAAGTCCTATGATTTGGTCAAGGCTTTTAGGATAAGATGGATGAGCACGCCGAGCGTGCAAGAAAGTCCGGGACGAGGGATTGTGTCGCGACAAGCAAGAGAGGAAGCATGCATGTGGCAGGCTCTTGTCAGATATAGCTTAGGAAGTGATGGATTTACAATAAAGGAGCGATTTGAAATAGAAATGGCAATGTGCTATTAGAGGGTGAAAACTGTTTACTGAGCATAGATGATCCAGTCTGTAAAGCCTTAAGAGTTTAGCATTTTTCCTCCTTTCTTCCTATAATACGAATCATCAAGTTTTTTGTTTACTGCGTGTCTACTTCCCTGGACAAGGACTATTGTTATTTCCTAATCTGAGTGAAATTAGGCATTGGAAATCCTTTGATATGGACAAGGACTGTATTGTTATTGCCTCATCCGAGTGAAATTAGGCATTGGAAATCCTTTGATATCTTTTCCTGGGGAAAAAAATATGGCAGCAATAATGCTGAAAGATTGCAGATGATTTTGTCCTATGGTGGATCCTCTTGAGGATGGC
This sequence comes from Populus deltoides, assembly GCA_015852605.2. NCBI lineage: Eukaryota > Viridiplantae > Streptophyta > Magnoliopsida > Malpighiales > Salicaceae > Populus > Populus deltoides. The sequence goes on along the minus strand of JACEGQ020000243.1, from coordinate 18,515 downwards.
CCTACAACTTTTAGCTGACAAATGAGTTGTGCCATGGATTTCTTATGATCGCTGGTTGTCTATACATTCCATTATTCCAAGTTTGGATTGATCATCTCTTCTGTTTGTCCCGTGGATCTGTTCTCATTGATGTTCACCTTCACTACTCTCTTACCTTTACCAAAAAAGTCTATATTAATTTTAGCAATTTTTTATAGCTGTCGATGACGGAGAGGGAAGAAATGTCTTGGAGGTGTCTGAAAAGAAAAAAATTGCTCCTGTAGAATGTATCAAACTCCAATTAAGTTGTAATAAAACTTTTATACCAACAGTTCGAAGTATATGATGCTTTCTGTAGTGGTGTGATGTTCAGATGGAAGAGCAGAAGTAAAGGAACTGTGAGGCTATGGTTTCAACTGTTTGATTGATGTTGCGTAGAGAGAAGTTGGATATTATGTGATTGCCCTTTGTTTTTTTCCCACCGTGAAGGAAAACCGTGCTTTGTTTCTCCTGCCTAGAATTCAAAGTTGCCTACATGAAGAAATTGACGCTAACCCCTTGCGTCCTGCCTTTTCTGTTGTTCCTCTTTCTCAGTCAGAATGAATACCAAGAAACATATTTCGCCGAAAAGGGAAATGCGAGCATTTGACAACTCTCGGATATTTGATAGTTGTATGAACTTATGCTAAGCTATACTCCATGCATGAGGGATCATATTTTTCTACAAGGGATGATTCTGGTAATTAAGCTACTCCTAGTCATGTGGTACCTTAATTACACTAGTTGCTTTAGGGCAATTGGAGAGTGCTATATATATATATATATATATATATATATATATATATATATATTATTTTTATATAAGTTGAATGGTTAAAGAGAGATAAAAATAAAGTGAAAATCCAATATATTTAAATTCAGCTATACACTAAATTTAAATAGATATAAAATTGATAATCTTTATAAATTTTTTATTGGGTTACAAAACTTAATTTGTTTTTTTTAATTATCTTTAACATAAAATATTAAGATAAAAGATGCTCATCTTTTAACACTATCGGGTGTATAAAAATCTTTCAAGTATCTATTATATTTTCATTAATATTAATAATATATAAGGGTATTTATATCTTATTAATGATGTATAAAGATATTTATTCTTTGTTAAATGCTACAAGAAAAAAAATAACATTTGAGCTCCTTCTCTTTTTTTTTTAAAAATAAGATTTATAAGTTATAAATATCCTAAAATCATTCAGATGTCGGATAGATAATTTATTCTTACCGAGTTTTTCTTTCTAAAATATTATAGTATTTTTTTTAAAAAAATACTTTAAATATCATATAATCCTTAAAGCTATCAAATATAATTTTTTTCAATTATCAGTCTAAGTGGCTTATTAAATAATAGTTAGCTACCAATCAAGAAAAACAAAACAAATTACTATAATTGTTAATCTTGGTACTAAATCACTTGGAAATTTTGGGATATCAGGAGGGAGTAAACTCAAGAGTCTTTCATAGTTGTGAAAACCAGAGGGGCTTCAAGAAACATAGGTGATATTTTTTGTAGCATTGAGTGGCACTGCTATGCTGTCGATTGCTCATGAAAAGCACCCATTTTCCCCTTCGTGAACAAAAAAGCAACGAAATGGTTCCAAAGACTCTAGGGAGCGGTTGCCGTCATTTACTGTAGCCATGTAAATCTGGAATCCATTGTGGAAGGAGTAGGTGATACAATAAACAAATGACCTTGTTGTGTTTATAGTGCTACTTCCACTATGATTTATGGGTTCACATGTAAGCAACTTTCAGCTACTTGTTTCAGTATAAAATCCTGCGAGGTAGAGCATTGCTTGTGCACTGCATTGAAAAATGGCGACTCCAATGAAGTACATTTGCTTGTTTATGTTTCTTGCAATTCTCAGCATTGCTGGGCTCAATCAAATTGACGGGGCTGGTGAATGTGGGAAAAACACCACTCCTGACATGGAGGCTTTCAAGATGGCTCCTTGTGCATCAGCAGCACAGGATGAGAATTCTTCAGTTTCGAGCCAGTGCTGCGCTCGGGTGAAGAAAATTGGACAGAACCCAGCGTGCCTTTGTGCTGTTATGCTTTCCAAAACTGCTAAGAGCTCTGGAATCAAGCCAGAAATTGCAATGACCATTCCCAAACGATGCAACATTGCTGATCGTCCCGTGGGCTACAAGTGTGGAGGTTCGATCACAAATTCGCTCTCTTTCATGTCTTCTTTATTTCTACCTGCTGCCCGTAAATGTTTAAATTTGCTTGTTTTCTCTTGCAGCTTATACTTTACCTTGAAGAGTGAAGACCATGAACTGTGCTCGCCCTGTAAAGTACTTTCTATCAGCCTGCTGGAGTTTACATCGTTGTTGCTAGTTCTTCTAGCTAACAAATGTAGTGTAACATCCATACAACTGAATAATAAATAACTATTGGTGCTTAATCTCCTCTGGCTCGATCAATTGCTTCTTTTTTTTCCTATTATTCTTTTACTATTCTACAGCAGATGTACTTTCTTTCTAATGCAGATTAGACCACCATCCACTGTCAAACCAACCTGGCAGATCAGAATGATTACTTTAATACTTAATACCTAAACATCATAAAACTGCAAGTACACAAGCAAAGCCTTTATGAAATATGACTAGAAGTTCCATTAGTATTTAGCTTCAGTAATTTTAACTCACGTTTGCTGGCATGAAAGAGGGAACTCCTCTTCTTAAATGGGCTTGAATATCATGGAAAGAAGAGCATGAGCCTCAATCTAGTGTTTTATTAATTGGACTTGCAGACAGTGTGGATCAACAAAAAAACATTCTGCTACAAACAACCATTAAACTAGTAATGTGTGGCCATTAGATGTTTGTGCTGATTTAGATACCCGATTAATTCCGTTCGAACCATATGTTTAAGGCAGCCACGATCATGATCTGATCATGTTTCTACCATTTGCAGTCGCTGAATTGCTGGGAGCGGTTCTAGTTGATTCAAGTAATTGTTTCTCCATTTACACTTTCTGAAATTAATCAATATTTGTCACAGCAGTAGCTATAAACTGGCATAAGCTAGAATTTGAACAGTACAAGTTTTATAGGGAGAGAAGAAGTTAAGAGTATAAAGTCCATGGACAGGTAGAATAATATATTGATATTAGTCGACTAGACAACATGATGGATTGTTTAGTATACAAGATTCTGCAAGGAGTGAAGGTATAAAACCCCGACAGAAATATATCAGCTCGAGTATACGACTAGTTGGGACAAAAAGAACCCAACAATTTACCGCATTGTCCTGACATATGACGCTGTGCTAGTCTTATACTAATCTGTATTAATTTTTAGCTCCATAGATTACGTTGAGAGAGCTCATAGTCATATTCCTGCATCACATTAAACAAACACCATTTTAGTCATCTGAATAACGTACAAAAGGCGAAGAAGAATAATAACATGCATATCTATGGAAAGAAGAGAGATGCAACAAACATGTAAATGACAATGTTCTGGTGAATTTTATAATGGCAAATTCCTGATGCCTTGTAACATGGTCTTGTGAGAACATTTTCTTATTCCTTTTAAAAGCCTTTTCCTTTTCAGAAATCAGCAATTAATAACAAAAGTGCTTATATGGATGCACGATGGATCCACTAATTTTGCGCACCTTAGTTTACTGGGATGCTGCATTTGCATAAAATGGGGCCAGACGCCTAATAATACAGTGAACCTGCAAAAATGCATGTGATCAAGATTTACCAAACTGTCATGAAATAACATCATAATGAATCATATTTACAACTATACGGCTACCATACCCTGCCACCAGTTCCCTCTTGAAGCGCTGTTTGGATCATTGCCATTTGGATCATCCTTTCCATAATCTTTCTTGAACTGTTCAGGAGAAAAAAAAAGAAAAAAAAGTCAGCTATCACTTCAACAACTTAAGCAAGTAAAATAAAATGAAGCTATCATGTTCCACTATTATAATGCATCTTCTGATGCATGATCCGTATTGGCTGAAATAATCTTATCTTCCAAATAATTATTAGTTTATTGAAAGATTCACTGCTCACAACATGTTGAGATTCTGAGTTCTTGGTCCTTGGGGAATAGTTTTCTTGGCCACCATAGTAGATTGACGAACTAAAATAGCATGGTTCTGGCGTTTCGTTCTGATAAACTGAACTCTGGCCTTTGCCACTTATGCCGCTGCTCTCTCCCTTGGCTTTCCGAGTGGCATTATCTGAAAACAACCCGAAGATGTAAAGCATTCACGAAATGGTTTAGAGCACTGATCAGCGAGCAATCTATTAATTAATGAAAGAACCAGATTTCTGCTATTTATGAAATTTGAACGATTCACACAAAGCCTTTGTTATACTGAGTTGTGACTGTGCAATATAGATAATATTGGTAGCACATATCATCTCTACAAGAGACAAGGATATTTAGTCAACGTAATTAGCAATAAAGATGGTCATTACAGTTCAAACACAAGATGTTTCTACTCTAGCAACAAAAGTTATGATCACACACCTGGATTCACATATGTTTCATTCCCAACATGATTACCCGTAGTTCCAGAGTCCCTTCCAGCTGGCACCTGAAATTGGAACAGTTAAAAGGGAAAATATTCATACTTCCAACAAGGAGTTCAATAATTATCTGTGAACGGCCACTACCTTCCTAAGCTAATAATTATTCCAAAAGGGTTTCTTCGTTTTCCAGTCTTTCTATTCTATTTCTCTATCTTTTGCTTACCATCCCTTTTGCTTTTTTATGTGCTAATCTTAGTGGTTGCTTTGCTAGCCCCCGCAACTAGATATGGTAAAAAAAAAAACCAGGAGAACCATGGAAAGCAATCATTTTCATTTGTCATTTCTGATTTCTTGTCTAATGGCAAGACGGCAAAATCCCCATAATAAATAGTAGTACCCTGTCACACATCATAAAATTAAGCCTAACAAATTAAAAGGTCTCCAAGTAAAGTACCTTCGATGGAGGAGGGAAAATGGACCCAAATATCCCACTTGAGGCGGATGATGAAGAGGAAGAGTCTTTAGGACCAAAAAGATGATCAAAAGAAGAAGCACCGACTTGCCTGTTGTTTTCCATGCTAAGATTGGAATATTTTTTTTAACCTTTCTTTGTCAACCAACGAACAAAACTACTCTTTAATAGCCTACAGTAACGACCACACTGACCCCAAAAAGACTCCAAACAAATTGAAGAGGGAGCAAACACCTAACTGAGCCCAAAAAACAGCACAAATTAAGAGGGTAGGAGTGGTAGATAAGGTTTGCCGAGTGAAAAGGAAAGAAAGAAACAAACAGGTAAAAGAAAAACTTCAAGGGTGGATGTAAAAGCACGTGAAGATTTGCAGTTGTGGATGTATAATGCAAACGATCTCTGCTATTTATAAGCCCAAAAAACGGTGCTTTAGGATGCTCTCGCTGATGCTGCAGCAATCCCATGTGCCTCTATTAAATCCTCTCTACTCTTTTTGACACATGGGGTGCATCCTCTGTCTACAAGTGGACATGCTGCCAGTTCCAACCCCTCTCTGCCACGTGTCTCCCATGCCCATATCTTTGACTCTCTTTCTGCTGTTTTTTTCATGCATGAGGATAACCAGATAAGGTCTTGGCTCAACTTGGTCTCATAGGATATGCTTCCAAATAGTTGGCCTTCCATCCCTTTCCTTTTTTCTTCTATTTTTTCCTTTCACTTAAACTAAATACTAAGAAGATATACCAATATTCCATGCATTGAAGATGTTATGGATTTCACTTAAACTAAATACTAAGAAGATATATATACCAATATTATTCCATGCATTGAAGATGCTGTACATTTATTCTTTCCCCTGACCCTGCAAAATCTTCCTAGGTTCAATGACAGAATATATGTTTGTTCTTTTTGTGTGTGTGGACAATGTTGGAGCGCTCATGGCTGCTAGCTAGGTTGTTGGACTATCGTACCACCGATTTTGATCAAGATTGAGTTAATTACTCGAAACATATTTGCGCTTCGGACTCACATTACCTGAGGATAACTCGGCATTTTTATTACATGTTGTGAAAAAAGAAATCAAGTATTTCAATGTTTATTGCCAAATTAGCATACGTACGCATATATCCACGATAGCAACTGCTATTTTTAATGTTTATCCTGGATTCAAGATAGCAATACGTACGCTAATCTTGGATTTGTAAGCACGATTTCTTATTCATAAATTTTGGCATTTTCATGCTGACAATAACATTTGTGGTCGGTAGCGTAAGAGCGCTAGCTAGATAAACATACAATTTTCGAGATAAGGTTATTAATTTTGTCTCAAGGAAAACGATTAGGGGGACAAGGAAGATGATAAAGTCCATGTCTAAGCAAGAACAAGGACGGAGTATTAACTATTGCTCCGAGCAGCAAGACAAAGCGTTGTGGCATTATATATAGTCATTGAAAATACAAAGCTATCAAATTTGCTCGAAAAGATCCATATAAAAGAGAGATTAGAGGTAGTCGAGGGTCGTGGTTATATAATCTGAGTTCAAGCGTGGATCGATAAATTCTCAATCCTTTGAGGATAAAGGTGGATGTTGTGTGTACAGCCCATACAAATATTTATCTGTGGTCCTCATCGATGATACGGTAGTTTAAAAAAATTATCATATTTCATTCTTTTAGGTTCCTTCTGGATATAAGCGGATAAGTTCATTCGAAGGACAGTGACTTTAATGACGTGTGACAATAGAGTTTTCTAGGGCTAGTCTCTAATTGGGGCCGGTTTTCTGGCGTGATATGTCCAACAGCTCATCTGCGTCCTTACGTTTCTATACTCCGGAATGCTATTCCTTTCATCCGTCCTTCCGACGTTTCTATAAAATCGAAGGATGGTTATATATATATATATATATATATATATATATATAAAGTTCGTTTCATTTTGAGGGATGCCCGCTTAAAAAAATATTATTTTTATTCTTTAAACTTAGAATATTTTCACTTTACACTTAGCCTATATATAACATTTTTTTTATTCTTATCTTTATTCTTTTATACTTTTTTTTTCTTTACACTTTTTATTTTTCAAAAAATTCTTATAAGGAAAACAATGTCAAATGCGAGTTCATCTCACAAGGATATCCCTTATCTAGAAAAAAAAAAAGAAAAAAATGTAGCAAATTTAATGAAATTTTCGTGGCAGCCGACAAATTTCTCACAATTTGCAAAACGACGGAATATGTATTTTCTTGCAATAAAAAAACAAGAAACTAAAACTTTTGTTTTTTATATTTTTTAAAATTATATTTGCTTTAAAAAAGTTGAAAAAAATATTTTTATATAAATTTAATATACTAATATAAAAAAATATTTTAATATATTTCAAACAAAATTATTTTTAAAAAAGCATTTAGACTACAGTAACCGACAAACTCTTGATAAAATATCAACTGCTACCTTGAACTCTAAGTTACATGACTGCCACGGAGTATCGAATAGTTAAGGTGGTGAAGTCCCGCACATTGCAAAAGAAGAAGGTATAGCTGTGTTTTCTAGAACCTGTGGCAGACACGAAAGGAAATGATATTAAATTTCGTTGCCGGTCGATTTGGGCTGCTGATTTCTAGAAGTTGTTGAATCTGGTTTTGGTTCAAGATCTTCGCAATATGCCAAGAGTATTTTATTAGTAGATAATAGGAATATCTAATACTTAAAAGCTAAGTCTGTTTAGCCAGGGGGCTGGATCCCCGAGAGACCAACTAGTCAAGTTGTGAGAAGTCCCTCGGAATCATATATTCCAGGCTCCAGCTTTTATATATTGATTCTGGAATACAAACCAAGCTTTCATATGGCTAGCTAGCCTTGACAAACTTGATTTGTAATTGCTGTACTGTTCTGTAAATTTGGTTGACGTACATATGGATTCTACATGGACCAGCAGCACAGCAAGACACCAAATAAATGTCTTCGATGAAAATGAAAGCATTCAGTTCCCTAGAGGACCACTCGAGCATAGTTTGTGTCGCTTCGTCACAAAAAAAAAACAAAAGAAAAGAAAACGACATGAAGAAGCAAGCAAGCAAGCAATGTTTAAGATTTTCAGTATGAAAGAGCTCGTGTTCAAATCTTAGAATGAGTTGGGTTCAAGCTATTTCATAAGGGCCGATTTCCTTGACGCCCCCTCGTATTCTTAGGCCCACAAACATGTCCGTGTACGCGTAGTTGAAGCAGCAGCTGCTCCCTTTGAATTTCTTTCTGGTTTTCTTCTAGAATTGTAATTTTGCGAAACGACTTTGGCGTGATGCTCTCAATATGAAACTGGAAAAACCTCTGTCAAGGGTCATGATACTATGATTACTATCACACACTCCTAGCACAGATTCCTTACATACAATTTGAACACAAGTACAATTTGATCCTAAGCTTTCATAACTATGCAAGACTTTCCCTAGCTAGTGTAAGAAATCTCAGCATCTTCTTATTACGTTGCTTGCCATGGAATTAACGAACCTTGGATAGTTTTACAAGTAGAGTTTGATTCTTGAATGTCTTAAAAAAATGTGAAAGATTATAAGTTACCTTAGGATTTGTTAGCTGAAAATTTACTGGAACTCTTAAAGGCTAAAAAAGAAGAAAAAAAGAGAATTAATTATTGCATTTCCAAATTAAGTCTCGCCGCAGTAAATCTCTTGCTTCAAGACTTCCCTATTCTAGTTTCCAACATTTTTCATTGCAAGTGACGGTAATAAAACGCGAATACTTACATGGTATATTTTTCATAAATTCCTTCTTGACAAGTTAATGAAAATTACATGTGATTATCTGATATCGATGACACAAATGCCACAACTGTTTCTTGAGTATAGAACAGTTGAGCGCGTGGGAACAACGTATGTATTAAGAAAACGATCTGCATCTATCCATAAACGAAAATGTAAGTGGAACAAGAGCATCAAGATATTAATTAATTGAATCAGTGGGATTTCCATGGATGGCACTTGAGCTTTGGGCATGATGAGTCCCATGAGCTTCTACATTCACCTTTCGCACCATCACAGCACTTGCATTCCAGTCCTAGGGAGGCAAAAAACCTCTTCGAATTCCCTGTTAAAAACCCCAAATAGATGATATTATAACTTACAATTCCAGCTAAATCATACATAATTGGACACGAGCAACTCCTTTTCCCCTTACCTTGTTGGAGTGTTAATGGCCTGGCTTCTATAGCTCCTGGATGTTGAGATATGGCAGAAATGATCAGTAATAGCAGAACAGATGCTAGAAGTTGCTTGGGTGCATACATTTCTCTCTAACTTTCTAACAGCCTTGGTAATAGTTGGTCAAGTAAATTAAAGGAGGCAGAGAGAAGTTAGCACAGAACAGACATAAGATTGCAACACACACACATATATAGCCTGAGCCAATAAGGTATTCACAAAAAGGAATGATTGGCACCGCGTTTACACCTCCCATAAGTCATTTGTGGGTGGGCCAGTCTGAGGGGCCTTGGTTGGTTCCTTTCACTCAAGAGCTATGAATGTGGGTCCAATGTGAATATAACTTTTAATTATTGGTCGACATGTTACCGGAACTTATCTGTTTCCACGAGCATATCGGGTTTCAATTCCAGTTTTCTAAGGTTAGAAACATTCTTTTTTTAAAAAAAAAAAAAAGTTTACACCGCACACGTAGAGTTCAACGTGTGCGGTATAAACTTATCTAGTTGAGAAAACGTATTAAAGGAGTCATCATGTCTCCCAGAATTTTAAAATCGCATTGATCACTCAAAAACACACACGCGTATTATAAAATTTATGATGCAGTTTTATTGAAAAAAAATATATTCATACACGGATGCTCATATAAAACAAATTGAAAAATAATTATTCTAGAAAAATAATTGCTTAAATAAAAGTTAAATTTGAAGGATTCATAAAATATTTATATTAAATAAGTTTTGTTATTTTATAAAGAAGAGGAGTTGAAAAATTATATATATATATATATATATATATATATATATATCATTAATATTGATGGAATAATGAACTAAGTACATCGATTTGATACTCGCAAATCAAACTGTTGAGTTGAATAAAAAAAATTAAGTTATGCTATCGTTCAATATTCGGAGAGAAAATTATAGAGAAACCAAATGAAAAATTAGTGACATTGTGAATTAATATATTTTCTCCAAATTAACATAAAATAACAATCATTAAACCATGCTATGATTGTCGTACGTGTTGAGAGGGTTTGAAATGGTATTGATGAAGACGACTGAAGAGTGATTGATGTTGTGTATTTGGAAAACGTTGGTGACGGGTTAGCTAAAGTCGTCAATGAACAACTATTTTTGTGTTTATGCAGCAATTCCATTCCAGTAGCTAACCGGAAACCGGAAGCATAGACTTGACCATCCTGACAGAAAATTAACCATCCATGAATTTACATATGCATGCTTAAAAAAAAATTAGATTTGTTGGAACTCAATGAGTTCACGCAATTTGCCGGTCGATTGCTATCGTTTCCAACCAAAAATCATGATCACAAATTACTAACGGTTAGAAAATAACATAAATTATATTTTAAAACCTCACCTAACAATTTTAATTTTTAGATTGAAATGGTTCTTTGATATGGTATCAGAATCTTAATAACCAAGCGGTCACGAGTTCGAATCTTACCATTCCTATTTATTTGATAAAAATTAAATATAAGGTAAAGTAGGCATGTGCAAGTTGTGTGTTAGAGAATAATATACATCATATCTTAAAATCTCACCTTACAACTTAAACTTTTAGATTAAGATGATTCTTTAACAATAATAAAATTAAGATAAAAAATAAAATAATATAAAAAAAAAACAATAACATCAAAAATTAAAAAAGCAAATCACAATATATAGTTCAAACTCTTAGAGATATCTTAGTATTGTGGACTCCAAAGAAAAAATTATTTGACTTGCTATATGATTTTTGCCTCTTATGTTTAGCCATGCATATAATTATACTTTAAACATTTATTTTGTAAATATTAAAATATTTTTTATTATTTATAAAGACATGCTCTTACTTATTTTACATATAAAAATCTATCTTACAATAATTTTAATAAAATACATGTTTTTTTAATCCTGTTTTTATTTAAATCGCAATTATTATTTTTATTTAGAAAACTTATTTTTTAAACAATTACCAAAAAAATTACATAATATCAAACATACATTAAGAGTGAGTTTAAAATTATGGTAGAGATTGTTTTTTAAAATATTTTTCACTTGAAAATATATTAAAATAATATTTTTTATTTTTAATGTCAACATGTTAATATAATTTAAAAATATTTTAAAACAATTTTTTTTAAAAAAAAACATCATCTAGCTACACAAATAAATAACAACTAAACATGTTTTTGTGACTATAATGAAGAAGGCTTTGTCCTTGTACACATAACACGCAAAACCAGATTCTCCCCTTAAAGCTTTACTCTCATGCACAAGCATCTTCAATATTTTTTTTAAAAATAATTATTTTATGCATTAATGAATGTATTTGCAAGCTAATCTCAGTGGTTGAAATTTTTTAAAAAAATCTAATAAAATAACTTATCAATTCGAAAACAATTATTTATTCATTTTAATTTTACTAATAAATTATGAGATCTGACTTACGTCAAGCTTACTGGAGGCAAGCTCCGTATATGTACATACAATCTAGAAGAGCAATAAAATCCTCACATCGCACCAAAATAATAACAGTAACAAAATCCTTGGTGGCATTGAATGCAACCCAAATTGCTGCGAAATTTACTGATCGAGCTTCGCTAGCTGCAAAAGCATGTTGATTTAAAAACAATATATATAATTACAAGACACCAATTTAGTGGATTATATATGTCCCGTGTAGTGCGACAGATCCTTCCACTGTGTTTATTCTCTTTTCAAAACAAACACCTGAAATAACCATTGATAATTCCATCTTAACTACTGTAAGATTTCTCATCATGCTCAGCGTCTCCGCTGGCATTTTCGCTGATTTCTATTCATTTTTTCTTTTCTAATTGTTCAAGCCAGTTCTATCCTATTTGATATTGCATTTTAAAAGTATTTTTAAAATTTTTTGTATTAATTTTCCTCAAGTGTTTTTGTTTCTCTTACCCTTTAAATGTTTGAGTTCACTTGATTCTCGATTGTATCTGAAAACATTAAATATACAGGAAAGGAGTTTCATTTTTTATTTTTCAAGAAACGGTAGAGATTAATTTAGAATAAAAAATGATGATATTATTTAATAATTTAATTATTTGTTTGTAAAGTTTATATAGTCGCACAGCAAGATATATATAAAAATAAAATAAAGCAAGTTATAAAAAAATATTTGATCTTAGATTGTAGAAATAATTTCATGATTTCCTTAATTTATTCAATTATTTCTTTTATTAATTAGAAAATAATCAATAGTATTTAAATCAAAAACTACTAGAGAGAAAAAAGCAACGGTGCAAGATGAGAATAGTGTTCCAAACACAATTTTTTCTCTCCAAGAAATGCATATTTCCAGTCGACTCCCCCCAATTCCAGTACTGTGATTAACTGGCAAGACTTGATTAGTCTTGAAACATGTCAATGGCTGTCTATCAGTTTGAAAAAAGACGAGGAATCTTTTTGTCTATCTTGGAAAATGGGACCAAACTTTGCATTTAATTCAATGGGAAGAGGACTTTTTCCCAGGAAAAGATAAAAATGTAATTGCATTTTTTCAATAACCACATAGCTAGATGGTCTGCCTTGAACTGCATTTTCAAGTGGCCTGCGAGTCCTATATATTGTTCAAGAACAGTGGTATAGTTGATTAAATTACTTCTCTGATTCTACGAGAAATCACTCACTCATTCTCCTGGCATGAGTTCATATGTAATGCAAGAATTTTTTGAAAGAATAATTCCTTGGAACCCTTACAATCCATATTCATGTGTATAGCTACCTGTTCACGCTAGCTAGCTCCCTGTTCAGTCCAGTAGTCAGAACTTGAAAAGAAGGTATTCAAGTTAGCTAGCAAGACCCGTCAATGAAAGTCTGTACCGAGACATAAGAACAAACGAAGACAAAATGCGTTTAACTTCTTTGACTCACAGTGATGATAATATTGAGGTGTATGTAGTGTTTTCTCGTTGCCAATCAGAACTTCAAGCATTATTTTCATCTGAATATTGCAGTCAGGTTCCGTCTATTGAACACAACAACGAGTTCCTTTCAATTCATGCAAATTGTCTTGGCTTTTATTCCATTTTACATGGATATATATTATGAAAATCGAGTCTTCATGTAACATGTTCCGGTTCCAAGAACTTAAAATCCACAAAGTAATTGAAAAAAAAGGGTTCTAATGTTATACGTGCAAGGGATTTCATAAATATCCTTCCATATTCTCGCAGGATCAATATATTTATAAGAATTAGAAAAGAGGAAAATGAAAATATGATCAATCGCTGTTCTTTGTATTTTTATTCAACATATTTTTTAAATCTCTTAATGCTAAGATTAAAAAATAAAGAATATGAGAATATAAAATTTTCCATTTATAAAAAAAGAAAAAAAATTCATAATTATAGTTTTTTAAAAATTAGAAGTTATCCTTTATTTAAAAATTATGAAATTGAAAATGAAAATAAAAATATAAATAAATGAATAAATATGGGTGGCTTAACATATTTTTATTTTGCTCTTTCATGAAAACAATCTATTTCTTCTTTTTTTCTAAAGGCTTTTCACATTTTCCAATATAATATTTTGTTTTAAAATCCATGAGTAATTCTTTAAAATTTTCATTTTGATCTCTCTCTTTCTCTTTCTCTAAGTTTATCAAAAGTACTATGTGAAATCTTTGATTTTCTTCTCTTTTGCTATCCTTTACAGCGTTTAAATCAATAAAAAATCTTTTTCGGATGGGATGCCTCTAGGAATCTCTGGTACTTTTAACTTTATGATTGTATTCCAGGCTGAGCACAACATCCTTATGCACCCATTTCACATATTGGGCGTAACTGGTGTATTCGGCGGCTTCCTATTCAGTGCTATGCATGGTTCTTTGGTAACCTCTAGTTCGATTACTAGTTCCTATGATTCGAACACGCATCAATTCCCGAGCTCCGCTATTATCTGCTACATTTAAATGGGTCTGAGATTGGATGATATTTTTTTTTAATCTGTTATTTCAATGGAAAGGGAAAAAAAAAGAAATATTGTTCGTCCAAAAAAAAAAAGAAATTTGCAAATTTTTTCCTAACAAATGCGTTTTTCTTTTAATTCTGTATTCCTATCTTGAAATAAAATTTAAAAAACTCTTTCTGTTAAACAAAATAATAAAAAAAATACCCTGAAATACATCTACAAAGATTTCATATCCGAATCCACAAAGAAAGGATTTCTCTAAGTTTTGAGCACAAAATTCTATATCTTCTTACACCTGTCCACATTTAACGAAAAAACTTGATGGAATCACGATGAAAGGACCACTCTATAAATTTTACTCGAATAAATAGACCTCAACAATTAAAGAAGCATAAAGAAAGTATATTAAAAATATATAAAAATACAGGGATGAAATATGTAATTAATCCTACCTAGTCGGGCAGATTGGTTACCAAATTTGGGAGCAAGAACGGTGCCCGGATCGACAGTATCCTCCTACTGGGCCTTGGCCTCAGTTGTGGGCAGTTCTGCAGTTGGTAGGTTCTTTTTTACCACTCCCTATATGTGTAACTTTCTTAAGAGCTCTCACAGTTGCCTTGTAACTTGGACTCAGGTGATCCAACATCTGTAACAGTTCTATGAAAGACATGGGTTATTGAATGACTAGACAGGGCAGTTAAGCCTGAAGAAGGGTAGTTCAGATTCCACTTTTTAGACAGCTTCTTTTGTTACCTCAGAGCAGCTGGCGTCATCCCCGGTAACAAGTCTTGGTTGTTTATTGTCATAGCCTTGTCCACGCAAGAATTTAACATAATCTTCCCTCCAGCATCGTATGTTAGGCCTGGGTTAATGACCCTGACAGGATTTATGTGTCCTGATCCAGATGCAAATTCTTCTTCAGGATTAGTCTCAGCACTCATAGAAAAAACTGTACAGAAAAAAAAAAACCATAGTTTAACATTTTTTGTGTTTTCTTGCATGTGTAAAAACATTTGAAAATGGTAACCATCGATTAAATAATTACCTGTTGTCATCAGAGCAGACTTAAGGGCAGCAGGAGACCATGTAGGATGGAAGGACTTGATCTAAGCTGCTGCTCCAGTTGCACGTGGGCAAGCCATGGATGTGCTGGAGATTATGCTGTCTCAAACTACTCTTATATCCCCTTGCAATCCTGTTACACTGTTACCTTGGGACCATGCTGCCAAAATGTCTTCTCCAGGGGCTGCTAGTTCGGGCTGCAAAAGATCAACAAGTTGATGCAGAGAAAAAAGAGGAGGCATGTTAGTGGACAAATGGATTTCAATTCAACTCGATGATATCACTTGTTATATAAGAAAATGAAACTACGTATGGAGCCAAATCATTCCCTTGTTGGATGCTCTTGAATATTGTTGCAGTTGGTTTTCTGTTGAACTATCAATACAAAGCAATTGAATTAGTACTGTGCACATAAACATCATTTGCACTTTCACACCAACAGAATTGTGAAATTGAGGAAAATACCTAGCCTTGTTCACATATTTTGAGATATCAAGTCCATCACAATCCCAAATGACAAGCTGGAAACTGTAGGCCACATCTTGTAACAACCATCCTGCATATAGTACCGATTGCTCCTGCTTATGCTGGCAGTCCATGACCAATTGAATCACAAAGGACTATTTTCCCCTTCACCAATTTCTTGTCCAGTGAGCCTGTGTGCATTGAGTAACTAATTACAACGTTTAGCCATCCAATGTGTGAAAAAATGGGATACTTTTTTTGAACAGAGCCATTATTGAATCAGCATTCATCTCGTTTCCCATTTTACCAGGATATGGACGCGTTGTATCCTTCTTTGTTATATTGGACATCTCCAGCATAGAATATGGGGTGCATATCGTGCTCAAGTGTGAAGGTATATATAGAGGTTCCCTGGATGGTAAAAAATGGTCATTTTTATATCTAGTGGTGCTTTAGAATTCGATGTAGCTTGTTTGAAGGGTACAGATTCTTGCTTCTGCTTTCCTCGTAAAATGCTCAATTTCCTAACTCGATCCTGGTCAGAGATTTCCTATCTATTGTGCTAGCAGCCACAGGGAGAAACCAAGGCGAAACATTGCTGACTTTTGCAGGATCAGGATCTGAATTACCAGCAGAAATGGATGCAAGTACTCCTTTCTTCATTGCGTGGAAAGCTCCATTCCCTATTGAATCATTAAAATTCTGTCCAGGAGTAGACCCTCCAACAGAAAGAGAAATTATATCAACTCCATCGGCAATAGCATCGTCAAATGCTGCAAGAATGTCAGCATCAAAACAGTCATCAAACCAGAAACTTTTGTGCACAGCAATGCGAGAAGGGGGAGCCCCTCCTCTAGTAGTCCCTCAGGCAAGGCCTCCAATGCTTCCCCCAGTAACAAAGTTCCCTTCTGCATTTGATGCAGTATGAGTGCCATACCCCTCTGTATCCCTTGGCGATATAATATCGTCTTTACCAAATATTCCATTGGCTCGGTTGTATCGAGCTCTGATTATTTTTCTTTACATGCGTTGCAAATCCTAATGGTTAGAAATGTATCACAACGAAGTATTTATGCATGCTTGTTTGGGCATTTAGGGGGTTTACTTGTCGCGAAAGAAATCTTGGCAACTGCACTTCCATTTCTTTGGAGGTGGAAAGTCCTTCATCACTGAAACTTTCAGATTCTGGCCAAATTCCCGTGTCAAGCATTCCAATAACGATTTTGCTTCCAGTATTAGCTCTTCTAACATGCTGGAGAAGCCCGCGAAGGCGCCCATGGCCTCCTTGAATGGAGTTGTTTCCTTTCACTGAAAAAAAAAATTACTACCACAATTTCAAACACATTCTATCTCTCACTCAACGAATTTGATGCAGTTCCTCTTCTCTTCTCTGCAAAAAAGGCAACATGCAACCACATAAGTTGCTGCTTGAATTTGGTTTGGTTTTTTGCTGGTTTCGTTTCTTTTTTAATGATTACGTGTTCTGGGCCAATGGTCTTTTCAGTTGCTATTTCGTTATTGCTCTATGATTGATAGTATCGGTTTTGTTTTTGTAGCATTGGACTGATAGCAGCCTTTACAGGTCGGTGTAGGTATAATAAATGCGTTGATTAATGTATGAACCGCTTTTGATCACTCTTTTGCTGGAGATGCAGAGGATGTTCCTGTATTGTCAACCAGTCTCGCCTATGGTTTGTATATGGAAATTTCCAGCAATCTAAGGTAATCATTGGCATTTATATTCAGATTTTTTTTTATGACGCTGGAACCTGCTGATAATGACAGGATCAACATCTTTTAACATCTTGATTCTCATCAAGTTTTGCGAAGTTCTCATTAAACTTTTTATGCATTGAATCACACCAAATGTTAAGATATTGTTTAGGCAAAACGATCATCGGTTTGTTCTAGCTTCTTGCAGAGTGCATAAGTGAGGCAGGCCTGTCTTAATTCCTTTCACCTTTTCATTTTCTTCACTCATTCTTCTATTTTTCCCCTTTTGAATTATAAATTAACCTTGCGAGATTTGCATTTTTTAAAATGTTTTCTTTAGTTTTTCCTGTCCTGGCTCTGTTGTTCTGTTGCTGGAATCGACTGTGAAGTGGAGTCCTAGACCGACTCTGAGGAAAAACTTCTTATCAATATCGGTCGGGACCTCAACTTTTCGAGGACTTTTAAAGTTTCTACTGAGTGTTGTGACTGTAGTTGTGTCATTATAAGCTGAAAGTGGTGGCATAAATGGTTTCATTGTACACTTAGCAGGCAAAGAGCAGATTTGTATTCAAGAATGACAGTGGTTGTAGTGCTATCAAATGGTGCATTTTGTGCACCTTGATAAGCTCAGGCTGCCATATAATATCGGCCAGGTAATCGATCTCCATAGATCAAAACATAAATGGTTTGACCAGGTCCTAGCATGATGACTGGGATGGTAAAGGGCTTGAGATAGGAGGCATCATCACCATCAATTATGAACATATGGTTGGCTATGGTGAAGAAAAGTAGCTGATTGGCTGCAACATTGATGACTCGAAGGAGGTTTGACTCACCAGAGTCTATCGAAACTATGGTCGTATATGAAATATCAAGTCCATGAGATCATCTTCTATGAAATACTCGTGTGATGAAGCTTTCGTGCACTAATCAAGTTCCATTTATTTTAGTTGAAGTCTTGGAATTGGTCTCCGTCTCCCTAAAAGGCTACCGGGTTATACCTCATTAAGCACATTTCCTGGCCTCTCCAGCTGACAAAGAATTCCTAGATTGTTACCATTTGCAATATTTTCTTAAAGCTAAGTTTTGTTTTTCCTTT
>JACEGQ020000242.1:0-36741 GCA_015852605.2 Populus deltoides | reverse complement strand
CCACACCTACATTCACTGGAATAAACGTTGTGTTTTGAGCCATTGCCAATTCTAAGAAGAAAATATGGACAGAAAGGAAAGAAAGGAATGGGAGAACTTGATTTGAAGGTGGGTTTCCCCTCATATTTGTTTCCATTGAGATGCTGGTTAGTACTTCTTGATTTACGGGTTAACTAAGCATTTATAAGATCGTGGGATTTGACATTTTGACATTAAAAACTGAAGAATTTAGAACAGTGTTCATGGAGATCAGTGGCCAGCTGTATTGTTTGAAGTAGTGAAAAAACAAATTGTGATAATCCAAACAATCACTTCTAAATTATGAGCTCGTTTAGTCAACAGTTGACACTCTTTATTTTATTTCTTTTTATTCTAATTACGATTTTTACCATCTTTGTGTTACATTCCATTCATTGTTTACGAAAGATTACCCCGAAGGAAGCCTGCCCGCAAGAAACCTGGTCTTAAGTGCCCCCACCACAACCGACAAAAGGATGGAACCGATCCCCAAGTCCCAAAGATGGATAAAAGGCTGATCTATTAGGGTCTACATGGAATTTTCTTTCTACAGTTGTATAATGGACTCAATTAGCTCTAATTGATGCTTTTCCTTCTATTTATTTATTTATTTTTAAAAGATTTATCTATTTAAACCTTTGGATAACACAGTTATAAAAAAAATTGTTTGTCAAACCTATAAAAAGAAATGTTTGGTCAAGTGTTTTAATCTCAAAAACACTAAACAATGTTATAACATGTAAAAAAAAAAATGTGAGGGTGAAAAGAATGAAGATCGTTTGGTATTTTTCGGTTTCTGTTTCTGTTTCTAGTTTTTTTTATTTTTATGTGCAATTTTCTTGTTTTTAAACTCATAAAACTTATTTGGTTGAGCATTTTTAAAAAGAAAGATATACTTATTCTCATTTGCATATTTAAATCAGTGAAAGTAATATTCATGTAAAGTAGTAAATTACGGTACTATCTTTTACTCAGTGCTGACTCGATTCTTGATTGCTCCAGTCTTGAATTAGGATATTTTGAATATAAACTGATATGATTTTATTAGAAAATAATATAAATCATATCTGAGATCTTATTTAATAGTTTAAGTTATTAGATTGGGATAATTTTTTGACATAATATAAGAGCCTTAATAATCAAGCGGTAACAAGTTCAAATCTCACTATCTCTATTTATATAATAAAAAATAAGCACAAGATAATATGAATTTGTACAAGTTTCAAGGTCAAAGGACTTTTACTATAAAGGGGATATATTAAAAAATAATATAAATCATATATTAAAACCTCAACTAACATTTTAAATTATTAAATTGAGATGATTCTTTAACAGACTCAAGCATTCTAGTCTTATTCTTAGATGCCTTACACCCAACATCATCTCGATTCCTAGTTGCCTTTTTTTTAATTCAAACTGATCCTAGTGTAGCCAATAATGTTCACACCTAGTCTCAGCCCCGACCTGCATCGCATGAGGCTGATTCGGGCCTGACCTTGCCAACACTTGATACTTGGTCTAGGACCACTTGCGCTCGGGATCGATCCTAACTCAACCATTAGGGCATCAAAGACCCATTGTGGCTCGACCCTACGCGGCCCTTAGGGCGTCTTGGACCTAGTTTTGGCTCAATCCAACCCCCGAGGTATCCAGTATTGACCTAAGCCTCAAGGGCGCTCTGGATTCAATCTTTAACCAACCCGAGAGCTCCAAATTTGGTTTTAGCCTAATCACGACCAAAGTCCTAAATCGTAGGTTAAACAAGTTTTAATTTTTAAAAAAATAGTTTGAAAACTTTTTGTCAGTTTTATGTATCAAAAATAAAAAAATGAATACATTACCAAACAACTCCTAAAATTTTGAGGCTGATAAAGCTACAATTTAAGTGACAGCAGTATCTTTATTTCCTCGAGAGATCTGTAGTTCACCTTTGTAACCAATAAAGTTTTAAGATTTTATTTTTTCAAAAATAATTGTAAGATACCATCGTTCTCGTTGCACCCTGAAAATAAAAGGAGAGGTACTTCTCTATAACCCAAGAAGTATACACGGTTGGTTTCTGCATTAAATTTAAATATCTAATTGAAATCTTTTTATAGGGTTATAACTTGAGTCCCAAGCTAAGCAATGCAGTGCAGTGTAAATTTAATAAGTCAAGGTTGACTATTATGAAAGAGTGCATATGTTGTTGCCTACAATGCAAGTCAAGGTTTGAGTATGTTGGTCATCCATTGAATAACCTCGGAAGACCGTGGCAAAGAAGAATGAAATTCAAAGATGATCGCTGTAAATCTATGCATCTCTAATAATTCTAGTCCGCAAATGACAGCATGACACCATATCTCTCTTTCCAGGAAACATCCTGCATGTCCTGTTGTTGTAGACAAAAAAAAAAAAACAAAGTCAACGCCCAATATTAAGGTTGCGGCGTCTCATTCTTGGTCCAATACTTGCAATATCAACATAAGATTCAGATTCGGTCTCGATGCGTGAAAGTTGAGGTGTAAGGATATTCCTTACTGTAGATACCAAAATAAAAGGGTGATCATGTGAAGATAATTGACAAGGGGTTTGGTTTACCTAATGCCGGGTTCAGTTCTCATCTATTTCTGCAGCCACGTGCACTGACTAATTAATCTGAGTTCCTGCATTAAGATTTTCACTGTTCTTGGGGAGGGAGTATTGATTCTTTCATTTTGGTTAGAGTGTCAGATTTTATCTCATTCAGCATATAGCTATAAGCTGGAAATGATCGGCTTTGAATGGTTAGCCCATCTGCATACGTTGATAGATAGTAGGAGAGAAAAACAACTGGAAAACATTACCACACAGACAAGGTTCATCTAGTACAAAAATATCTGAATGGTTTGTAAAATGAACCCTGTAATGGATGTCTAATGTAACTGGTTTGGTTATGAACAGGTCCATGGGATAACTTCTCACTACTGGGAATTTGTAATTGTACTGGAATACATAGTGGCAGAAGTCCAGATACATGTTCACTATCATATATATGTTATGACTTGATGATGCAGTTGGTTCTTATCGATTGTCATAACTTGTATAATTGAATATCCTTGCAAGGATGTTTTTGGACCAATAGGATGGAGCTCAAGAAAAGAAAAGGCATGGGTTGCGAGAAGTGATTAGCTTGATGAAAAGGTCCATGAATTTCTATCCAACCATTTGATCGTGTTCAAATTTAAAACTAACCACCATAGGTGATATTTGAGATTTGTTTTTTCAAATTTCCTATTTTTTTATGACTTTTATTGTTTTCTTTTATTTTCAGGTTTTTTAATTGGTTAGAGAAAATCTCAAATCAGGTAACCTTATTCGATAGAATTTTATATTATTTGTCCTCGTTGTCTTTCTTTGTTTCCAAACATCTCAAGTGATCCTCTGAACGTCTCAATTGAGCACTTGACATGCAAAACAATGGTCAATTTAGCCATATCAGTCTTTGAACCTTGAAGCTGGATCCATCCCAGTTGATGTTCGGGATTTGGAACGGACCGGTGATATTCTGATAGTTGCCCATTGGAGGCTAAGCACACTGGAACACAATATTTAACGTGGTTCGGCAAATCACCTACATCCATTAGAGAAGTCCATATTATTAGAGATAACTAGAGAAAGGATTACAACACACATAGAGGAGGAGGATCACTTTACTCAAACTCTACTCTCATTGCTCTCACACCTTTGTTGCACAAGGCGGCGGGTGCTTTGGCACTACTCCCTCTTTCTCTCCTCACGTATTTCTCTCTTGTTCTCTTCTTTTGGTGCCTATTTATAGGCAAGAATGGTGTCATCGGCTCCAACTCTTTTTCAACAATGGTGGCTGCCAAACTTTGACATTTAGTAGGTTACACATGGTTGGTACAGCTCCAGCTCCAGCTGCTGCATTTGTCAATGGACGATGTCGTCCATTAATGGTTGCTGCACATTAATGGCAACATACCTAACAATCACCCCCCTTTGTCATTCATCTAGGGCAACTGTCCGCTTGCTTCTTCAACACAAGCTTGCAACCTGCAGCTCTTCCAAGCTTACCATTCTGAGAGCATCTCCGGCCAAGTTTACAGGTACTTGCCATACCTTTTCTCACACCAAAGGATCACTAAAACCAGATGGTCTGCCACATCACATCTGAAGAGTGTTAACGCTTGTCTCTGGATACACAACATTCCCCTTCGAGCGTATCAACCATGCTCGGTCCGAAATGATTTATCAAGCCTCACATGAAGGCTTACAACACCCCCTCAAACGGAAATTTCCATTTCCAAGTGCGACAGTCATTATCTGAGTATCTCAATATGATCACGAGCTCACCACTCTTCCAAGAATCTACTCATCCAGGAGTTGCGTCTGCCCTCTGTTCCACCCTAGGAACCATGCCTTACTTCTCCGTGAGTCTCTCGCTCTTAGTCCTAAGAGTCCAGGTAGCTCTCCACCTTTAACCATGGGGGCATCCCATTAAAGGTTGATCCATATCTGTCTTGATACTCTGAGTATTACAATGTCATTACCGAGCTCACCACTTTGATAAGAGTCAACTTGTTCCAGAAACCTTCGCACGCCCTCTACTTATTCCTAGCAGTCATGTCTTAATGCTCCACAAGTCACCCACTTATTGTCCAAGGCAAATGTCTTCTAGCTCATTGATCTTTAGCATGGGGGCAATATCCATGAAAGTCAATCCTGCATTTGTCTTCATACTCATCATAACCACTTCATTGGCTATCCATACATCTGTCCACTCATATCCAGCCATCATATTGGCTCTGGGGCATTTTGAACTTGGGCTCCTATCATGGCCCTCACACCTTTTCTAAGGTGTCTTCGCCTGTTATCATAAAACGGTCTGAACTGGAGCTCATATCATGGCCCTCACACCTTCTCTCTAAGGTGTCTTCGCCTTTCATAGACGATCGCATCCTCCTACAACTGAGATGCTTCAAAATGGCTTTAAAATTCTCTACCACCATGTGGACTATGGGAGAGATTATTTCCACTAATCACATAGAAATAAAGAGTTAGGTATAGTCCTCACAATCCTCCATCTAGATTTCTATGTTTGAAGCTTCTGCGTCTTTACGCTTGGACACTCCACCTACACCAACTCTCTTTGGTATCTTCCTTTTATAGGTGGTGGCGCCTTTTATCACGGGCATTTGCACCCCCCTCAATTAGATGCCTCTATAATAGCTCATCTTTCCATCCTTGCATGCATTGGAAAGGTCTTTGCTTGTTGTCTTCATCAAGAGCACAAGAGACTTCTCTTGTACACAGCTTTTCACACAGTCTCTATTCTGAGCTTCATCTGGGAACTCTTCTTTTCCTTGCACATGTTGGCTCATTACAGTACCTCATTGGATCCTACGGGTACTCCTGCACAATCTTAGTGTGCCCTCATGCAATTTTTGTTCTCCAGATTTCTCCTTATTCCTTGCTTATGTTTGACAGCAGCTCATCATGTCACAACACCTGTCCAGGTCAAAATAGGGTGCCAATCTTTATCCCTTTACTGTATTTCTCTTCCATTATCAAGGTCTTCATCAATTCTCCTTCGAGAAATCACAGTCACTAAATCTAACTTCTTTAGAGAAATCACCACTCCATTATATCCTTGAACATACGGAACCCAATTGTTCCCTTGTGCCGTCGTCTTGCTAATCTTTAACCGTTTCATTACAAACTGCTATATATACAAAAATAGTACCGTATGGATAATCCTTCCACTAAGCAAGCTCCAAGGAAATATTGGAGGGGTCACACCGGTCCCGTTTAAAACCCAATCTCCTAAGACGGGAACTTCTTAGGCCGTATCTATCCATCGCACTATCTTTCCGTATATACAACCATTTGCTAGCTTTGTTGCGGCTTCTCTTTACAAATGATCTGGAATATTCTAGTTTAATACCTGATTTCTCAACATCTGGCGAGACTACCAGTGCTTAGATTTGTCAAGATTGGTCTTCATCAATTTCCACTCTACACCTCTAATTGTCCACATGATCGGGTGTCCGGAGTGTTCCAATTTTGTCTTCCCTCAAGGCAATTAAAATTCCCACACTTAGCAGTTCAACATACATAATTGGGCAAACGTGTGTGACATCTTCTTCTTCATCTCCATCGACCACCATGATGACCTACAGATGCCTCCTCATCAGGCAATCTCTCTTTAATAATTCACCACCATCACTTTTGGTCTCAATCTCAACAATCGGATCATACCATTGCATTTAGAATGATCAAATTAGCTGGAAACAAGTCTGAAATCGTCCAATCGCATTTCATACGGCTATGATTTGATCAAAACAATTCTGGCATGATGAACGGCCTAGATTCAATCTCAGATCCGGTTGCACGTAGAATCCGCTACACAGGATTCTATCCATCGGCTCGCGGTTCAGCTCCAACTCGGCTCAACTCAGCTCGGCCATGCGATGACGTGGGTCATGTGGGTCCCACTATGTTGACGTGTCAGCTGACTGGTCGCCGGCATGACATGCTGACGCCATGCTTACGTCATGATGATGTCGTTCTTATCCGAAATCGGTCCGCGTGGTCAGGTCATCTAGTATTCGGGTCGGGTCAGCCCATCTGGGAGAAGAAGACGCGTGGGGCGCGTCTATGCACGTGGACAGACTCATAGTTCGGCGTGTTGGTGCAAGTCGCGGCCATGTCCGACGTTTGATTTTCATGCCGTTTCACCGATTGTGCTCATCTCTTCCTCCTCTACACGCTGGTATGGTCAAAACATCATTTTAACAACTTTTATATTTGGGAAAAAATCAAACACCACTTTAAACCATATGCTTTGATACCAATTGTTAGGGATTCGGACCGGACCGGTGATGTTCTGATAGTTGCCCATTGGAGACTAAGCACACCTGGGGGACACAATAGTTAACTTGGTTCGACAAATCGCCTACATCCATGGGAGAAGTCCATATTATTAGAGATAGATAGAGAAAGGATTACAACACACATAGAGGAGGAGGATCACTTCACTCAAACTCTACTCCCATTGCTCTCACACACTGCTGCACAAGGCAGCAGGGCTGCTGCCCTTGGCAACTACTCCTTCTTTCTCTCCTCATGTATTTCTCTCTTATTCTCTTCTCTTGGTGCCTATTTATGGGCAAGAATGGTGCCACCAGCTCCAACTCTTCTTTAACAATGGTGGCTGCCAAACTTTGACATTTGGTAGGTTGCATATGGTTGGTGCAGCTCTAGCTCCAGCTGCTGCATTTGTCAATGGACGGTGCCGTCCATTAATGGTTGCTGCACATTAATGGCAACATACCTAACAGTTGATAGCATATCATCAAATTTCTCTTGGTGCTTTATTTTCACCTTATATTGCTCATTTAGTTACAGGAAGGAGTCCATATTAGATAAGCAAATATTTGTATGCTAAGTATATTATTGCATTTTCTCAAGCAAATGTGTGTTGAAAGTAAACTGATTTCTAGAAATTAGTTGAACCATTTGACCGGTTGGGAACAAGTCGACCAGTTGAAACTGAGTAACCATGTGAAATAAGTTGAAGTGGTTGACCGGTTAAGAAACGGTCTATCGGTTCAGTCGTAAATATAATTCCCTGTTCAAATTACAATTTTCTTGTATTAGTTTAATTTATTGATTGTCTAAAACTTTATCATAAAAAAGGCTTGTAATTCAGTATTATTAAGTAGTACAAAAGACAGAGAATAGCTAAGAGAGCCTAGAGAGAAACGCTTGATAAAGGTATACCCTCACCTCAATCTTCTTCTGGTTCTTGAGTTTTTTACTTTGCATTACTATTTTTTTATCTTATACCACAAGTATCTTTCTTCCAATAATGTGAGCTTATTTACAACGTTACAGATGTATCATACAATCAATGTGATAATCTACAACTCAAATATTGTTTTCATTATTTACTTCAGTAGTTGCTAGTCTTTCTTGATTCGGGATGATAAGCTGATCAATATTTTGTACTTCCTCTTGATCAGGTGGTTGTGCATTCGGATTTGGATCATCACTATGATCCCAAAGTAGAGGATATCTTGGGATAGCTATGGTTTGGATTCAGTTATGATGTAGTTGGGCTTCGCATAGTGTGATTCTAGACATCCAGGTATAGGTCTGTCATAACTAGATGAGGATCTGCCTAGACAAATTACGTTGATGGCCTAGCAGATACATTTATGAACAACCAACATGACAAGTCTAGGCTCAAGAGGAAGTATAGTCGCACAAGATCAAAATAACAACTCAAAAGGGCTATAACTTTTGATGCGACCATCGGATCTTTAGATTTTGAAAATCTCGCCCCCAGGGCCTTGATTTTGGTAGTTTTTTATGAATTTCCTTGTTATTTTTTTATTTCATGCTTCTTTCCTTTGTAATTTTAGATTTTTATTTTATTTTATTTCCTTATTGAAATAGGGTTATTAGCCTATTTACGGTTTTGTAAACCTCTTAAAGAGAGGGATTGGAGGATTGTTATTCTAGAGAAAATAAATCCTGTGAACTTAGAGTTCACATCTGCAACTTTTTTCGTTCATTAAAATCCATGTGTTCTTTCTTTGTTTGATGTTGTATTTAGCTTCTGCTTGCATCAAGTTCACTTCTACTTCTACAGAAAGTATGGGATTTTAAGTCCTTTAGAAAGAAAATTTTTAACAAATCAAGAATTCTGCTCTGCGTTGAAGCTTTTGAATTAGAAGGCTGCAAAAGTAGTGTTCTGTGCTCATAAGAGCTAAAAAAGAAACTATGCCGGTGATTAGAAATAATCCCCAAAAACACTTGAGACTATGGCTATTAGTTGAAACCGAGGTGCTGGAGTCTGGACAACTGCTTTGCGTGCCGAACCAAGCATCCTCGATTCCTTCACATTTAGAACTGATTCTAATACATCAGCTACAAGAGGAGAACCTTTCGGGAAGACCTGAAACTCACCGAACATAAAACACCAGCATGAGAAAATATACGAGCTCATGCATGAATAATATAGATGGAGACGAGAAGAGAAGATAGAGGTAGAGAAGTGAACTTACGAAGCCAAAACCTCCTGTTTTAAATGTTGGTTCAACCATGGTATATTTGGAGCAATACTTAGATAGAAAGAGCTTCATATATGGAACTTCATCAAACGTTCTTCAGCAATGCCACCATTTCAACTACCTTTGGAAAAAAGCTATCACGTTCTTCAGGAGAACTATATATACACCAAAAGCTTCGATTCATCGAAACCTATGTCTTTCAGGATGCCTGGGACAAAAGAATTCTCCTGGTAACCTACATACTCTCCTTTCCTAATGAGCAAGTTTACGTTCGTAACTGTATGATGAAGCTGCTGAACAGTAAGCAGGCTACTTAAGCTGGCAGTGTAGCTTTGAGTGAGATGAGAACATCAAAACACCATATGGTTACAACTAGTCTAGCCAAGTTGGTACCACTCTTTCCCCTGCAATATAAATAACATTAGGTATCATAAGCATCAAGTCTCTGTTTGAGATTAAATAAAGAGCTTGCAACTTTCAATTCAAGTACTATAAATCAAAAGGTGAAAGAAATTACTATGTGCAAAAACCATGGTTGAGAAAGCAAACCAAAAGCTAGTGCCTGCTTGATGTGAAGGAGGGCCTCGAAAATCTTCATTTATTCTGTGTTCAATAACCCAGACCACAAATCCAATGAAAACAAAGAAACAAAATGTCGTCGCCCATAGGTCCCAAGTCAAGGACTTCAAGAAAACCAAGCATTTTTGTTTCTGTTGTCTTTGATTGGAACGATCATTGAGACACCACTTTCCGTGTAAGGCAACGTAAAATCGACATGCTTAGACCTGTTTGCAATAATAGTTGTATCTCCGACCACGCCATCATACTTCTGTTACGGTGTAAGGTATGATGCATTATGTACAGGTATGAGGCTAATATGGTGGTGCATAACATAGTGTTACGGTGTATGGAAAAAAGATGAGAGAAGATCAGTTTTACCTTTAAGTTCACTTGATAGACAAGATCATTAATGTAAGTCCCAGCAGACTTGCCGTCAGGCTTAGCAAAGGGGATGTACTGATAAGTCATGGCATAATTAAGGTAATGCTTCAACTACAGCATCAAAAATATCTACGCAGTATCCCGTGACTGTTGTCATATTGCAACTGATATCTCTCGTCACCTTCACAAATTGATCGAAACCATTTACAGGCACTCCAATTTGCAACTTCTTCCAATTTGTAGGAATCTCCCAGCCCTTGGTAGTAGAAGTTAAATCCCCTGCCCATATAGCAGGCGCAAGACTGGACTTGGAAGTAGAATATGTTCTAGTGGTATTTGTTGTCGAGTTAAGGGTTTATGTGATTCCCTTTCTCGGCGTCCAAAATCCAACCCTCCTTGCTTCATTTTCATTCATATTAACTATTTGGAAAGCCAATGATTGTAGCTGCCCATTAATGAACCGGAAATCTCCTGTCAGACCTATAAAACTAGTGTTTGACAATGCTCGGACAAGGTTTGGACCATTTTGAGAGACCCGAAGATTTTCAAGATCAGTTGCTGAAGTATTAGAAACATTTGCCATTTGAAAGCCTAAGTTTGCAGTACTAGTTTTCTCTATTGCCATGGCCAATGCTATAGTAGCATCGTAGGCTTGTAGTCGATAAATGTTTATCAACAATGTCTGAATTATCTTGTTGGAAGTTCCTTTTCCACCGAAACTGAAAATTTTCTAGCTCCTTTGTTTTTGGAACATAAGGTTTGACACCCAACACTCCTTGCATGCATCGATGACAGAAGGATCTGGTGAACTTGGGAGAGATGCAGTCAGCCAAATCATTCAGATCCACACATAGCCTAACCTAATATTTTACTCTTTTTATTTTATTTTATCTTATTTTATTTTTTATAAAAATATTAAAAAAAAAAAATAAATAATGATGAAAAAATAAAATAAGTATATGAAAAATAAAATAAATGAAGAATAAATTGAAATTTAGGTTAAGACAACATAAATTGCAAGTTTTGGGACTTAATTAAACTTTGGATTAGTTTAATTAATCAAATCAAGAACTTAATTGAAGAATTGATAAGTTTGGGGACTTAATTGAACTTGAAATTAGTTTAATTAATGAAATTAGGGCTTAATTGAAGAAATACCAAAGTTTAGAGCCAATTAAGGACTGAATTGAATGATTCAGAGCACACAATGACATTCTTGTAAATGGCTCTAAAATCCAGGGGTCCAATTAAAATTTATCCAGGGGCTTGATTACAACATTGCAAAACGCCAATGACCAAATGGAAAATAGCCATTTGAATTGGGAAAACGGAGCCGTTTCAGGAAAAAAAAAAAAAAAACTATTCATTGCCTTCTTCTTCAGAGACGGCTTCAGCAGTAGAGCCGTTTCAGCAGTAAAGTCACTAAAACTGTTTCAGTCATGGGGCACGTCTCACGGCTACTATCCCTCGCCCCCATGATGCATGCCGTTACTAAGCTTCGACCGCATGGCATTCTCTGGCCTTATAAAAGCCAGAAAGGCCACTAACCAGAGGGAAAAAAACACGAAAAACGGTGGAGAGGGACAGACAGACGAAAAAACAGAGAGGCTGAAAAAAACAGAGGGAACCGGGCTTTTTCCTAGAGAGAAGAACGAACAAATAACAGGGAACAAACACAAGGGGGCTTACACAGAAGAAGAACAGAACGGAGAGGGGGGAACAAAAACAAAAGCAGGGGAACAGGAGAAAGAGAAACCCAGGAGCAAAGGAACAGAAGAACGAGAAACCCGACAACAAAGGAAGGAACACAGAGAACCAGTATCCATCGCTTTTGTCCCTTGATCTCCAGAACCAGAGGCAACAAAATAAAAAAAAAAAAAAAACAGAAGCAAAGGAAGAAACCCAGAGAGAGAGACAAAAGAAAACGCAAGCAGAAAACACAGAAACCAAAACCAGAATTGCCATCATCTTCATCCTTTCAGAACCAGGTGCGTTCGTTTGCATTCTCATAAATCTGCAAATGAGAATTGACACTGTGCGAAGGTAATTTATAGGTCTGACAGGAGATATCCACTGTTCTCAGAGAACGATTGTTTCAGTTTTTGTCAGAGTGCCAAATTCTGTCTTTTGGCATGTAGTTACAGGCTGAAAATTATCGACCATGAATGGTAAGGCCTTCTGCTTAAGTTGATAGTTGGGAATGAGAAACATCTTTCAAGAGGAATGGATGCAAAAGAAAGATCAAGTTATAATGCTAATGGCAGACTATTCTAGTTCAAGCAAAGGTAAGATTGTTTGATCTAAATATAAAATATAGAGTGAGATGAAACTAGATATCTGTGATGTTTTGGAAAGTAAATGAGTAGGTAAAGGCAATAAAGCCCCTTGGAGGCTTAAAAGTTGGTATAATTAAATGAAGGGTATTGTAGTAATTGTATAAAGAGATGATAAGTATAAATAGAAAAAAGGAGAAGAGATCTGAATATTTGAGAGAGCAAACCGTGGGAGAGAAGGGAGAAAGAAGAAAAAGAGAAAAGAGGAAAAATAAAGGAAAAAGGAAAGGAGTTGGAGGAAATAAATTTAAAGGTAAGATTATGTACAAATGTGTGTACTTTAAGCCTTAATTTTTGTTTTTGATAAATTTTAGGGTTTTGAATATTGTGTTTTGAGTTTGATTGATGAATTAATTGGAAGGTTATGGGTTGATTGTTGTGGGTAATTGGTTAATTAGTTGATTGTGAGAGATTGGAGGTAAAGATGATGATTTTGAGTTATAATTTTATTTGAATGGTGAAATTGTGTTAGAAATCAGAAGATGAAAGTAGGTAATCTGTGAAATTCTGGGGTTTGAGGTTGAAGATGATGAAAATTCAATTTGGTCCCTTAATTTGGAAATTACAGTTTAGTCCTAAACTTTGGGAAAATTATAATTTGACCCCTAATTGTATTTTGGGATTCTGGACAGTGTTATTATGGAGGTTAAGGATGATGAATCCGAGTTTGATAATTGATTTAATATTTTCAGTTTGGTCCCTCAATTTTAGGAATTTACATTTTAGTCCCTGAACTTTATGAAAATTACAGTTTGGTCCCTGGTTCTGTTCTAGACAGAATTAAGGATGGTTTATGGGTGAAAAATTCAGTATAGTTTATGTATTTTCCAGATTGGTCCAATTTTGGTAAAATTACGTTTTGGTCCCTGTTTTGGAAAATTATCGTTTTAGTCCATAAAATTAGGAGACTAAACCTGGTTTTATTTTATGCATTGGGATCTCTTGTTTGAGTTGCTTTTGAGTATATTTTCATATTGTTGTAGGTTCTCTCTAATCCATCCCTCAAGAGGATTTTCTGGTCTTTGGTCCGGACATTCCTTTAGTTCTATATTTTCCCGGGTGAGTGGAATAATCTTTAATATGCATATATGATAAGTAAATATGTATGTTGATTATACAATGAGTACAACTCCCGTTAATTCCTTGAATAATTATATATGTTGCTTATTTTCCCAGTACTCATTTATTCTTGAATTTGCACTCTAATCACAAAAATAAATCCTATTTGATATGATATCGTTTCTTGATGATTATGTGAATATCTATTATGCCTTGATATGAGACTTGTCAAGAACTCCATGCTAACGAGAGTAGTTGCCTTTGTGTGCACATAGTATTCTCGGATGTATACCTAGTCGGTGAGAGAGGCATCGACTGGGCGTAATCGATCATCCCACGGTGTCATCTTCGGTGTCATTTGGTCCGGTCACCTTCGGGTTTATCCGATCTCTCGACATATAGTCCACTACATTATAATGATATCGTTTAGTATGTATATGATATGTATATGATAATATGATATGTTTAGTATGTATATGTATGTATATCAAGATAAATGATCTTGAACTATTAATATCAAGAATATCTAAAATGTATATTAATTATTATTCCCTCAACGAGTTGGTTGAACTCACCCACTCATTCTTAATATTATTTCGGGTTCTTAGTTTACGCTAAGCAGTGAACTTTGTTGAGTGTTCCCGCTTCTTCGGTTTTGAGTCGGTATGCCTTGCTTATCTTCAAGGCTGTTTGATTCGATGTCTTAGGCGCTCCACTATTACTTTGTTTTAATTAAGTTTGGATTTTGACAATGTAATGAGTATTATGGATTATTGTCTTTGTTTTAATTACTGATGAAGAGTTTTAAACTATCTTTTGGTTTCATCAGTTTTAAATAATATAATATTTCTGAAGATTATGAAATGCTACGTATTTTTGAATAAATTATTATTTTGATATGTTTGTTTTGAGGCTTAGCGGGAGGGTGTCCTTCCAGACCGCCTGCGTTGCCGGTCATGGACCCGGGATTCGGTCGTGACAATATCATTCTAATTACATGGGATTCGCTATGTCATCGAATCCATTTGTTCTGAAAGCCATCTGCATTGCACCGATGTTCAAACTCAAATCATCAGCACTCTAGTATGTACCCTAAGTACAATTACTTTTCAATGCTGCAAGCACTATACCTACTCGTGTCACAAGTTTTAAGCAATCAATTTTGTAATCTACAGGCTATGTCAAAAGCTGCTCGCCTCTCTTCAGATGGGTTGTTAAGCTGATCGATATCTATTACGAACTCTTGAGATTCTTGCCTATTGGGAGTTGAATCATACTCTGAAGAGGGTGGATCTCCAGGAAATTCTGTGTGGACTGAATTGGCTAATGGACTTGGCTCGCCCACATAAGGCAGATTAATACCACTTCTGTCATTCACTTCATTTTTCTGAATGCATGAGCTGTTAGGTCCCTTTCATTGAAAAATTATGAACAAATTTTGTATTCTGCGCCACATTGAAGCTCTGGGATCATCAGGACTCAAGACTCTCCTTTCCTGGTAAACAAACTTGACTATGAAGATTAAGAGAGCTGAAAGTGAAGCTATTCCAGCAATTAAAAATAATCCCCCCGAAACTCTTGAGGCTAAGGCTATTTGATGAAATTAAGGTGCTGGAATCTGGACAACTGCTTTGTTTTTTCCAAACCATGCATCCGCGATTTGCTTCATTTTATCTTCTTCAGTCACATTTAGAATTGCCCTTGATACATCAGGTACTAGAGGAGAACCTTTAGGGAAGACCTGAAAGTATATGGACATATGAAACTGTGCACTTACATGAGCCACTAAGAAAAATGGAGATAGAGAAGTGAACTTACAAAGGCAAAACCAGCCATTTTAAATGTGGGATCAATCATGGTATATTTGGAGCAATACTTGACAGAAAGAGCTTCGTATATGGTGCTTCATCAAAAGCAGCTGCAATACCACCATTTCCACTTCCTTTGGAGAAAAGTTCATCACATTTTTCAGCTGAATTATACATCACGAGCTTTGACTTGTCAAAACCCAACTCTAACAAGATTCCGGGAACAAAGAACCTTCCTGGTAGCCAACATACTCCCCCTTCTTAATGAGCTAATTTACATAAGTAAGTTTAGGCTGTAGCAGATGGAATGTGAGTAGGGTTGCTAAAATGGCAGTATAACTTTGTGTTAAGATCAGAACAACGAAACACCATATGATAAGCACTACTCTAGACAGGTTGTTAAGCACTCTCTCCCCTGCAAGTATAGTTCAAAAGGGCATCAGTGAAGTATAAAGATGAAATCAGCTAGGTGTTCGAGATATCAGTAACGTATATGTTAAGAGTAGGGAGACAATAAATTTAAAAAGAGGAGAGGAAATTACGTTGAGCGAAAATCATGGTTGAGAAGGAAAACCAAAAGCTAGTGCCAATGTGATGTGAAGGGAGGGCCTCGAAAATCTTCATTTATTCTGTGTTCAAGAACCCAGACCACAAATCCAATGAAAATGAAAAACAAAACTTGTGACCCAAAGGTCCCATGTCAAAGGCCTCAAGAAAACCCATGCATTTTTGTTATTGTTTTCTATGATAGGAACGATCATGGAGACACCACTTTCCGTGTAAGGCAAGGTAAAATCAACATACAAGGACCTGTTGAAGACGATGGTTGTATCTCCCACCACAGCATCATATTTCTGTTGGTAGTAGCCATGAAATTAGATATTCACCAATTTCTGCCTAAGCAAGATTCAGATTTTATGTTGAATGATTGCAGTGTAATTAGACAAGGTGATGAAGAACGTTTACCTGCAAGTACACTTGATAGACCAGACTATCATAATTTCCAGCAGTTCCTCCATCAGGATTTGCAAAGGGGATGTACTCATAAGGCAGAGCGTAAGGCAATGATCCCACTACAGCTTCAAAACATCTATGCTGTATCCCTTGACTGTTGTCGTGTTAGAGATGGGATCTCTTGTCACTGACACAAACTGACTGAAGCCATCCTTTACTGGCACTCCAATTTTCAACTTCTTCCCGTTTGATGGAATCTCCCAACCCTTGGGAGCAGCAGTGTTATCACCAGGCCATATTACAGTTGAAATATCAGACACAGAAGACGAATTCATACTTTTAGTTGTTGTTGAATTCAATGTTTGCACAAGTCTTTTCGTTGGTGTCCAGAATCCCAACCGTTCTTCCTCCATTGCCATTCACATTAACTATCCGGAAGGCTGGTGCTTGTAACTTCCCATCAACAAAAAGGTAATCTCCCGAAAGGCCTTTGAAGCTAGTGTTTGATAAAGCTTGAAGAAGGTTTGGACCATTTAAAGAGACTCCAATAGTGGCAAGATCTGTTGATGAATTGCTAGAGACATTTACCTTTTTGGAAGCCAAAATTTTCCATTTTCTCAACTGCAAAGGCCAATGCCGTTGCAGCATCATAGGCCCATAGTCCATATATGTTCAACTCAGCATCAATGATGTCAGGATTATCTTGTTGGAATTTCCTTTTCCACCGAACTCGAAAATCTTTGAGCTCTTTTTGTCCTTGGAACATGAGGTTTTATACCCAGTACCCCTTGCATTGTATCGGTGACAGAGGAATTAGGTGTACTCAATAAATCAGCAGTCAGACCATCAGTCATGATCCAAACATATCCTTCACTCATCATTCCAATCTCTTTCGCTTTGGCAAAAGCCGAGTGCCAAGAGATTGATACATGTGCACAATGAAAACTCTAGTCTGCATTGTCATCAACTTGTAAAGCTCCTTGACAATATGATCGTCAGTGGCTGATGGAGAAATGACACTCTGATAAGGGACACGAGCATCAACTGCTTGCAAGGCCTCAGTCAAATAAGGAATGATTCCCTCTCCATACTCGTTGTCAATGTAGATGGGCACTGCTGCTCTCCATCCAAAGGCTTGAACTAATGCAGTTATGGCATTCACTTGAGTCGAGTCATTTTGTGTAGCTCGGAAAAAATATGGACTCCTGATTGGAAGTAAGAGATGGACTTGATGCCGAAAATGATATGATGGGCACCTGAGCTTTTTCTCCAAGTTCAATAACAAATTTGGCTTGCATTGATGAAGTTGGCCCTATGATTGCTTGCACTTCCACATTTTTTATCAAATCCAGGGCTGTGTTTTTAAAAGGGATAAGAAAGAACAATTATAATTGATATCTTGCTATCATAATCAATAAAGACTGATGGAAAATTCTAGTGAAAGCATGCTAGTGCTTTATATAAGATAAAATTTTGATGTCAAGAATATAGTGGTATTGAATCATATACACTAACCACAAGTTCCCAAACAAAGATTTTTGTAGCATGTCTTTTCCTTTTGAATTTTAATACTTCTGTGAAGTCAATGATCTTTGTGCAGCAGAGTGATGAAGTACCAAGTAGACCAGTTCTAACGCCTCCATTGTGAAGTAGAATATATCTAGTCTACAATATCATAACACAGAGAGAACACAGCCCTACATAGATGACTTTTAAAAGCAACTAGTCGTGGCTTATGAAGACCTGGGTTTTTAGGTGGATTCCTATGAACAGACAAAGAGAGGTGGCAGCCTTGCAGGTTGATCACCTCATTTAAGTAAAGCAGATATACAATATCCATCACTAGATTGTTGCACAAGAAGGTTAACCATAGGTCTAAAATATTAAACAGTGATTCGGAATTAGAGCATGCTGCTGATGAAATAGAGAGGGGGCAGAGAGAACCTGCTGCAGCTGCACCAACAACATCTCTCTTGGAGTCTATGGTGGTGAGGACCAGTCTGGTTTTTGTAGTCACTGTGACTGGCATAGAAGTCTGACAGGGCCATGTTGCTGCAACTCAAAACGATATTTCCATAAAAAACAACATCCAAGTCAAGAACGACACCAACATTCACAGGGATAGATGTTGTGTCTTGGGCCACCCCCATGGCTACGAAGAAAAAACTTCAAAGAAAGAAAGAAAAAGAAAGATGGAACAGGATTTGAAAGGTTTTTTCTCATCTTGTTGTGTGCCTAGAAGACAGTTTTAGCTTTTTTCTTATATTTTTTGTAAATAAAAAAGGGGAGGAACAACAAGGATCAAATGGAAAATATGTAGCATGAGAAAACCAACAGACTAGTCAAAAGCAAAATGACTAGAGTAGATGAACACAGGGAAAGAACAGGAGCATGAGAAAACTAAGATACAACGTGGATTAATCTAGAAAGGAAAGGACTCTTACTTATAAGGGCACAGCTCTATAAAGATACAACGTTTCATCATCGTTTACCTTGACTGAATCAAAATAAATGTAGTTAATGACCATAGAATACTCAAGCTTGTAACTACATTGGCATCACATTTGCTATTACAGCCAAAAGAACAGCTTTTACTTAAAGATAGATTGTTTATTGGAACCAAACAAAAATCTTACCCTACGTAACCCAAATTCAATTCAGTTAATATTCAGTTAAGTCTTAATACCGTCTAATTAATGATCATTGATTGGTCAACAAATTAAATTTCAGGGCACGTTCATGGCTTCGAGTTTACCTTTTCAATCTTGTTCTTGGTAAACAGTCTTAAAATTTGTATGTATTATTGTCAACTATTCAAGACAAGGTTTGTGCCAGTCATGCATCTTGTTTGCATGATTAAGGCGATTAGAGTTCGCAAATGAAGCAAAACACACGTTCATGGCTCAGACTCTTCCTTTCAAACTCTCTTCTTGGTAAACAGTCATCAAACCTTGCATGCGTTATCGTCTACTATTCAAGACAAGGTTTGTGTCAGACAGTCAGCTGCTCACTAAGATTACGGTAAGCAAATCTATATATTTAACAAGGCTCTCTAGAGGGAAGCATCCTTTGTTTTTAGGAACATCACTATCTCAAGTTCACCTTCCAGCATTTCGACGGAGGCCAGTTGCTCTAGGGTTTGATTCTTTCATTTTGTCAAGGGTCAGAATTTTCTCTCACGATATGGCAATCTAACGAACTGTAGCTGATGATTGCAAGGAAGATATGTGAGTCTAGAAGCAAAGTAGAAGAAACGTAAAAAAAAATTATTTTCCTTTACTTGTGCACGATGTGTGACAGGTCGACTTTTCAACTATTCAAAAGTCCATACATGAATTCAATTGTCTTGATCATTATACCTTGTATTTTAATTTAGCTAGCTGATTGATTGAAGAGTAAAAATTTATTGATTTACATCCACGGTTTGAGCGGTATCCAGAGATAAAAATTAGGGTCCCAACTGTTTACTGTTTACGGGAATTTTGGGAGATAGGAAATAGCAACTTTTTGTAAATGCCACTGCATTATTCTTTTCAACATCCCAAGTTTAACATATTTTCTTTTTGAAATTTCGAAGAAAAAATCAAAAAAAAATTTCAATAGATTAAAGACCAGGTTTTTTTTTATTTTTTTCTTTTGACCTGAACCATTCTAGCCCCCAGGTTGAATAGGTCTGTAGTCAGCCTGTCAGAATCACCATCCATGATAGAAATATCAGCATCTACTCAATTTGGAGAGTTTCTAGTTGGCTAGGGAATGGGAAAAGACTTGGGGCAGCATGGCAGCAACTTTAAGGCTAAAACTTACACAGAGCTGATAAAAACCACTATTTAGTAATAGGGTGAGGTGAATTACGAATGCTTCTCTAAAAGTATTTGCAGAATTACAAGCATCATCCAAATGCTTTTATGCTTGACAGCAACCCCTCATGTTTCCAACCCTGTACTATGTAAATTTGACAGAAACCTTGACAAATACCTCGGTAGGGTTGAAAACTTGAGAGGGTTTCTGTCAAACATAAAAACTTATGGATGGAGCTTGTAATTCCAGAAAAACTTAGGGAAAGTCTGGGATTTTCCCTCTTACTTTTGAAGATGGACAAAGATCAAAGATGAATAGCATCAACCAGATAGGAAGAAACAGAAAATCCGGAGGTAAAGAGATGATAAACTAGCACCAGCAGTGATGCTATCATGAAGATACAGACATGTATATGGACTTGACATACAAAACTAAGTTCACAATCTTATTATAAAAATTTAGCCCAAATCACTCTTCTCTTGAAGCAGGATCCATCCCAGTCGATGGGCTATCAGCAAAATACTCCTGGTGCTTCACGTTTACACCATACTGCTCATTCAATTATAACAAAGAATCAACATTATTAGATAAGAAAGAAAACTGAAGTGGGAAGTGGGAAGTGGGAACTGATTTTAAGTGCAGACCTTAGTAGTTAGTGTGTCACAATTTTCTCAAGCAGGTGAAGCCAATTATATGACCATCCCTTGCACAGTTATTACATGCATGTCCTATTAAGATTCGACAATATGTTGCATTTTTCAAAATCATTTTTCATTTCTTATACTCTATCATGCACAAGTTCTGTGAAATAAATTATACAGCAAATCAAGGGATTCTTATCTGCCCACTAAAACAATCACCCCAATAAGTCAAGTTAAAGAAAATCAATACGTTGAATAGCATCCATTATTCTACTTCAAGTCGAAGTGGAAAATAAAAAAACAGCATAGCTTCAAAAGTGGCGGGCATGCATTAATGAGCAATGAGAGAAGAAGATACTTGTCCTTTGTTGGCAGGTAAAAGAATCTAATGAGATTGATATCATACTGAGTCATTTCAATAAATTATTTTCAAATCTTCCAGCTCTCACGACTGTCCAAATAATCAATCACAATGCTCATCTATTTTCAGGTTGAAGTTAACTGAAATTCTAATGCATGCAGGAATCATGCATCCTGAGATCTTAGAAAATACAATATAATTATGGCAAGGGATAACATAGAAACTAAGCCCGCCTAACTTGAAAAGAATGAGACAGAACAATTTTTGGGCTTACCTCACTCAGTGCCTTCCGACAGATCCTCCATTGTCAAAATTAAGGCTTTTCCTGTAATCACAAAAAAGTTATGACCAGTCCAAAACAGTCTATATAAACAAACATAAGATTGCAATGGGACTACTGTAGCACCTTTTGCTGCTTGTCCCTTTGTCTTTAACTACTGGTGCCGGCCCGTGCCTGCATTGCCTACAGCATCGATGCATAAAATTAATGACACTATCAATTGGACATTGGAAATTTTTTAAAACAATCCCTTTTGCTAACACAAAGAAACTTTACAATTCAATTAACTCCTAGTTCAGATGTTGAATCAGCTGTCAGCACTTGGAAAAAAAAATTAACCATTTCCATTCCATGCTTTTTTATACCACAGATCATATTTTTACAAGAGCTCTAACCATAAATTTAACCAGGAATCTAGCAAGTTGGGTCAAGTCCAGAATCTCAACATGCAAGAAGATAATTTACTTAACATTTCCCCAAAAGAGATAATAGTTTTATACAGTTGCCACCATCTTCAGCTCCAACCCTAGACATGATCTTCCACTTCAAAACCCTAACCCCTCCCCCCCATTCCACCCCACACACACACACACACATCAAAATTAATAAAAATGCTAAAATCCATTAAAATCAAAACCAAAAACACTGGACAGATACATACTGAAGAGCATCACGGTTGCAACATCTGCAACAAACTTCTGTGTCGCAACAGCTACTAATCTAACCCTGCAAAAAAAAAAAGGAAAAAAAAACCCATAAACGTAAAAGAAATTCCAAATCCCTAAAACAAACCACATTAATTAAAACACAACCCATTATTCCAAATTCAAAAACAAACCCATTTCAGCTACAACAATAACGAATTAATTTATGCTTTTTTTGGAACAAAAAGAAAAGGGTACCTACAATCTGACATCAGGACATTAAAGAAACCCACTTTTAGCCAAGTAATGCTCCACTAATTCATCAGGGAACCTGAACCACCAAAATCATCACAGTGTCAAAAATAATTAAGAAAAAAAAAGAAATTTAAGCTAAAAAAAGAAGGAATTTCTAGAAGCGAAGGTTCACAGTGGGAGTGTAATCCATTAAAGAAGCGAGGAATTCAGTGAGAGAGGCATCATCATCGTGCCTTGCTTCACTTGATTGCTGCTGTTGCGACTGTTACTACTGCTCGTGTTGTTCATTGTTCTCTCTGATTCCCGATTTCTTTTGCTTCTTTGATTTTGTATGCTCGAAGTCAGCCCTCTGTCTTGCCGGTAAATTTCGCAAATTTATCTGTTCTGGGCCTTTTGGCCTCTTATAAGAACCAATATTGACTTTTTTTTTCCTTAACAGACGAATATTTATTCTTACAGTGGTAATATGAGTCCGGGTACCGGGCTGAGGAGTCAACCTGGTTACACAGGACCCTAGGTTTGAAATTAAAACAGGCGATTTATTCTATTATAACTTGGTTTAATTTTTAAAAATAAGTTTAAAATAATATTATTTTAATTTTTTTTAAAAAAAAATCTTAAAAATAACACCACTTGATCAAGCCAGGTAGCCCACCCAATTCATTACCCAATATTTTTTTTCAAAATATTTCATAATTATAACTGTCGTTGTATTTACAACTATAGATTTTGAAGAGAATATGTTTGGCTTAGAGCTTAATTATGATACTAACTTTAATATAATTATTAATTAATACGTACAGTATCGTTTAAATAGATAAATTTAAATGGATGGAGCAATATTATAAAAAAAGTTGACTCTTAAAATCTTACGATTTTACGAGTCAACATGTATCTAACGTGTCAAATCGCATTAAAACCTCAAAACTAGTAAAATAGGTCAAACTCGTTCAAACTTCGAGAAAGTCGGTCAAATCGGATCGATTTTACGAGTTTGAAAAAAAACAAATTTTGTATTCTAGTAATCAGATCTTAACATTTTCATTGTTTTAAATTTATATCTTGCAAAACTTGTTCAATTTGATAATCAAAGGCTTGATTTTAACTATAATTATTATAATTTTTTTTAATGATACAAAGTTATTTGTTGGATTTCATTTTCGAAAATTAAAATACCTATTTATTCTTCACAATTTTTTATGTAAATTATTAACATATCAATTGATATATTACTTTGTTTTGGTGACAAATATATAGAATAAAAATTATAAATTGACATGCTTGATCTTTAGAGTAATTAATGTTAAATAATTAATCAAAATTTAAAAAACTCATTTCTTGTAAATGACAAAAATAAATGAATCGATTTATCCAAAAAATAGATAAATCTATGTGAATAAAATAAAAATGTTTAGATTTTTCTAGTGTTTATTTTATTTTTATTTTTATTATATTATATTGTTAATTACCACTTAATTAAAATTGTTAATATATAATTATTTAAAATATTTTACTTATAATTTTATCATTCAAGTTTGCAATTCGAGTTCATATTATATATCATATATCAGTGTCTAAAAACGTTTTTGAAAACTGGAATGGAGCTCATAGCAATCAAAGAACTTCCAGAATTTCAAGGAATGCAGCCCTGAGCACTTCAGAGAAGAGAGCGTCAGCAAAGGTGATAATACAATGCGATCATCCAAGAACTGATTCATCATGCACTAGGGAATTAATGACATTATTCTGGTGATTTCAGATTTTATTTCATCAGATATGTTAATGGAACCGTTTCTTGCTTCGTTTCCAGTTCACCAAATATTACAAGTCCAACAGCTAACATCTTGAGAATTTACAAAGAAGAAAAAACAAATGAAATCTTCATATTCATGAACGGACTCTATATTTGGTGGGTAAATGAGAGAGAGAGAGAGATCAACAAATCTATGCTGCCCCTTGCTGGCTATAGCTGTATTCGGTAAACGCCTATCGATGCCTGGAGGGAAACTGGATCAGTTGCTGCCCTACTGCAACTTTTGCCACAGCAGTAACATTGACAGGGGAGGAACAAGGGCCCAACAAGGGAAGCTGTTTGAGTGGTTTTGCATGTTGAAGTACTGCAGCGGGATTGCAATTCATAAATTACAATGAACCTCAAATAACAGGATTGAATACAGAAGCTTACAAATCCTCCATATCACATTTTCAAGCATTTCTCCCATGTAAATGATAAAATGGCAACATAACACTCCTGAAACTGATTTCTGGTGACTGCAATCTTAGAATGCTCCTATAAGACAAAGTTGCAACCTCCTTTTTATTCCCTTTAAGAGTTCTAAGAACTAGTCTGCATAGGTGCTTTAAAGACCTAAAACTAGGAACAAATTGCAAGATGCATAGATGAGGACCAATAATATTGAGAATTTGAAAAGTCATCGCAGGGTATGCCGTTGTTCCCGGAAACCTAAAGCTGCCAAAAGCTGCATGGATATATATCATTCAAGTGTAGTTCGGGATAACCTAGCATATCTAGATAAATATATCACGAAGGAAGCATGAGAACTTTACCATCTCCAATGGAGAACCAATCACACCTAGAGGTAACTTAACACTTCCAAATTGCGAAGTTCCGTAAATAAACCCAGGCCTGAGAATCACTCTCAAACAAGGAAACATGGAAACATTTCATCAGATTTGGAGTTACTATAATCCACATAACATAAGATATTAATATGCTGTCAGCCAAGGGAGACATATATCCACATTCTAATCATTACAAACACTGGTATTCTAAACTGCAAGATTTGAAAATCAAATACAACAAAAGGAGTACCAAGATATGAAGGATTAATCAATAAATCATAATAGCATTTCACCTGAAGGAAATTTTACCACTTTCCAGATCCAAAAGCTTTAGGACAGCTCTATGACAGGAATAGAAAGAGTACAAGTAACAAGAATGAAAAGAAAACTTTACCTCCGTATGCAAACTTGTCAATAACTCTGTTTCAGCAGCTTTCTTCAAACAAACCACAAGTAAAATGCTTAATGAGGTAAGAATGATAAGAAAAGGGAAAAGTAAATATCATGACGACACTTGAAAGTTTTGATTCTTCTTGTGATATAAACTATTTAGTATCATAAAATGTGTTGCCAAAATCAAACTGAATCTATGTATAATACAAACTAGTTTTTTAAAGCTTTTAGAAAACAGTCTTTTGTTTCCCAGAAAAACGAAGATTAACAGGAGTGCCATACAGACTTTTGTGATTAAAGTGACATGATTCGAGCCAGCAAGAAATGAAAATAGTACCTTCCCCTAAATGCAATATCCTTGCAGCAAGTAATTGGCCAAAGTCCAGAAGAGATGTAAAACAAAATCTTTAACACCCTATAGCAACAAGAATCAACTATCAAATCCAATCCACTAAAATAAGTAAAAATTGGGAGGTAGCTCAGCTGGTAGGCCCT
Source organism: Populus deltoides (assembly GCA_015852605.2). Lineage (NCBI taxonomy): Eukaryota > Viridiplantae > Streptophyta > Magnoliopsida > Malpighiales > Salicaceae > Populus > Populus deltoides. The sequence goes on along the minus strand of JACEGQ020000242.1, from coordinate 11,115 downwards.
CGCCAAGTTCCCAGGATATTTATGAGTTCAACAACATCCCTCACTGAAACCAAAGAAAAAGGAAATGGTGAAATGGAACCACCTACTCTCCTAACTTGTTGTGGTGAGACCATGTACAAGGATATAAAAATTCACAAAACTTGGAAAAGTTTTCTTTTGCTATCAGTGTAACACAACATGCTGTTAGATTGCAGATGTACTATGAAATGAAAAACCAAAGACCGTGCTAGATCAAAATGCCTTCTAGAATTTGCTTCCTTTGAGGATGATTGAAGAAATAACTAACGATAAGAAATTGAAAAAGAAACACAGTGCCTAAAATTCTCTCCTTCGCTTATTCACAAATATCCACAAAACCACAACTTTACATGACATCTACGACCATTAGAATACCTAATTTATTCGTAACTCCAAAAATATGAGAAGATTCATCATAAAAGGATCCATTCTCAGAGAAAATTCTAACAATGGGTTGGAGCAACTTCACGTGAACTAGAATTCCCTACAACAACTGTGAAACAGACTTAAGCCTCTGAGGGCTTCTATTTGGAACAGCTTTCCAACACTTATGCACAAGTCATCAGTTATGAATCACCACAAGGCTGAAAGAACAAACTATATAAATAAACAGCAGAAAAAACTTAACTTCCCTTTAGGTATACCTTTTCTGAAGCAGCTCTAATTGCATTAATATTTGCAGTTCCATTAATCTTATACATATAAGACTGTGAGCCAAAACCACCTACACAAGAAATCTAGAAACAAACAAATTAGCAGAAAAGAGCAATCACTCATTAAAGAAGAAGAAGAATCACATCCTGTGTAGCAAAACCACTGTTGCACACATGTGCGCCCAAAAAAATGTTATTTGTGGTGGAAAAGTGGGGAGATCACATACAACAGAGGGGTGACCCGATTTAGAGCTTCCGTCCATGAATAAGATGAGAGTAGGGCTTCCTAGAGAAAAGAACACTGTTAGAAACAAAAGTTTACAGGCATCACGACATCAAAAGCATGGAGAGAAAAAGAAAGCACCATATAACAATGCAAACCTTGATGCCAAATCACATTGTTAACCCATGAATCATGTATCGATGGCCTACCAGACCTGAAAGGTACATGAACAATTAGACATCAACTGAGAATAACCAACTATCAAAAAAAAATTACAGCTTTAGGGGATCACAATACCTGCTCAGGCTAGCAACAGTTAAGCCACGGTCTACAGCTTCTTTGCAGATATGAGAACCAACAAATCCATTTCCACCCAATACAAGCAACTGCATTGGCTAGCATACCAATCAAAACATACAAAACAATAAACTAGAAGATAGTCAAAGCGCCAACTATGGTTCATTATCAGCATACCTTCTCTGTCGAGGGTGGAGGTACATGCACTGTCTCAGCCTCCTCAACTTTAAAGGGTTCATCAACCTTATTAGAATCAGTTGATAGATATCTCCCATTTCTTGATGCAGCAATTGTACTAATTCAAAAAAAAATAAACTAATCAGAAAATGTAACACCTTCACATTTGGTAACACCACAAAATCATACATTCAGTTGCCGTCAATTATTCCATTCGCAAAATATCTGCATGCAAATAAAAGAAGAAAAGCCCCCGAGGATCATTGCCAATTCCCAAAACATCCATTTTTTTTCACTTTTGGCATTTTCCAATAAAAAGAGAAGCTTCTAAACACTCACAATCATACAATTCTCAAATCAAAAGCACCCCATGTCTTTAGAAATCACTAACTCTTAAAATTCCCTTCAAGAGACAAGTAAATAACACAATGTAATCTTACAAAAATCAATGTCGCGCAATTTTAAAGAAAGAACCCATTTTTTCCCTAAATAGAAAATAAATCACAAAAATAAATTTTACATACTTATCAATATAAATAATTCTTGACATAGCAGGAGAAACAAAAAACCCAAGAAATGAAACGAAACGAAACGTGCTATAATTTGGAGGGAAGTTCTTGATTGGATCAAACGTGAAGTAAGAGGAGTCATTTAGGTGATTTGATCATAAAGAGAGTTTTGGGTTCTTGAAGGATCGGCTTCAGTTTTTCTACTTCTTCCTTCGCTACCAAAAAAAGAGCACGGTCCAACTTCCAAGGCGAAAGAGAACACATGGCGCTTGATGGAGGCAGGTCTTGGTGCATATGTGGCTTGACGTCAACCTTCAATTTATGTCATTTTTTTTTTTGACGAGATCAGCAGTTTGATTGAAAAATCAAGGACAAACGATAACATGTCTGCGTGCGTCCATTTGGCATTGTGATGAAATGTGATAGGAGCTGTTTTAATAATGATTATAATTTTAAAGTTATTTGATTTTCTTTTTTTCATTTAAATTATAGTCTAAATTTGAATTCGATGAAAACTATAATTTATAAATTTTTTAAAAATATATCTTTTCAAACCACAACCTTACTAATATTTAGCAATGTAGTATTATAGAATATGATATTAGTATTATATTATTTTCTATAGTATTAAATATACACTTTGTATTAAAATAATATTTTTATATTTTTATTTTTTGATATTATCGTATCAAAATTATTTAAAAATTTTAAAAATATTAATTTAATTATCTCTAAATTCAATGATATTTTAATTATTTTACCGTATTTTTAAAAGAAAATAGGTAAAAATGCTCCTACCTACCGTGCATTATTTTTTGCCTCAAAAAGATATAATAGTTATTATTCTGTGAAAAAAACAATAAAAAAAACTATTATATGTCTGCCGACAGTCAAGGCCACTTGTGTTTTGTTGATAAAGACTTTGATCATTTTATAAGGAGTTCGTCAAAGGTTTGGGTGGGGTATCCCTGTCAAAATAGAGTTCCTGGTAGCTTCATGCCCATGTGAAAACACGTATGGAATACAGCATTTGATCGATCTGACTATATGTGAGGCCTTAATTTGGCGAGAGAAAAGAGATCGGGATTGGTGATTCTGGAGCAAGAAGCCATGGCCATGATCGCAGTGGAGGTGGTGCTCAGAAACTGGCTTCCTTTGTGGCAGAAGAAACACGGTTCTTGGGAGGAGTTAGAGGGGGAATCGTTGAACTACAGGATGATTTGTATAGCATGAAATCTTTCCTTCAGGATGCGAAGAAAGGAGTGAGAGCGATCAAGGACTGAGAGAGCCTGGGTCAAACAAGTGAGAGATGTGGCTTATGATGCTGAGGACATTCTTGAAGAGTTCATGCTCCGGTTTGCTCCATCTCACGGGAGTGGTTTTACCCATCATCTTTGCAATTCATATCGTTCCATCCGTAAATTAAGTGCGGCACCGGCTGGCAGTCCAGTTACAAAGCATTAAAGCAAGGGTGAAAGCCATTTCAGAGAGAAGAAATGCATTTTCTTTGAATAGGATAGACATGCCATCAACCTCCAGTGCTACCGTAGAGAAATGGCATGATCCCCGGTTAGCTGCTCTTACCTTAGATGAAGCTGATGTCGTGGGAATTGAGAACCCGTAAACATCGACTGGTTTCGTAGCTTGTAAGGAGAAGAAAAGCTCTCCAGTATCTCTGTGGTTGGAATGGGTGGGTTGGGAAAAACAACCCTCGTAAAGAAAGTCTATGACAGCCAAACCCATCAGAAGAAGCTTTGATACCCATTGTTGGGTTACAGTTTCCAAATCATTTGCGTCCACGGAGCTTCTACGAGTTGCTCTGCAGGGGTTTCTGGTGACAGCAAACGAACCTATTCCGGATAATTTGCAATCAATGACTAACCTCAATTAATTGATGCTCTAAGAGATTATCTACAGAAGGAGGTATGTCATTGTTTTGGATGATGTATGGACTGTAAACGCTTGAAACAATAAAGTATGCATTTCCCTGATTGTAACTGTGGTAGTAGAATTATCTTCACTACACGTTTAAGTAACTTGGCTGAATCTATAAAGACAGTAGTCATGTTTATGAACTCAAGCTTTACCAGAAAATGAAGCTTGGACCCTCTTATGTATAAAGCCTTTAGAGGGGAAACATAAGGGCTGTATGCCCTCCAGAACTGGAAAAGATGTCTCGAAATATCTTAAAGAAGTGTGAGGGACTGCCACTTGCAATTGTAGCAATAGGAGGCCCTACTGTCGAAGAAGAAAAATGAAGGTTTGGAATGGAAGAAAGTCCATGACTGCCTAGCTACAGAATTGAAAAGTAACAACGACCTTGGGAGTCTACGTAGAATACTTCAACTAAGTTATGATGATCTTCCTTACTACCTCAAGCAGTGTTATTTGTATTTAAATGTATTTCCAGAGGACTATTTGATAAAAAGAATGAAGTTGATCCGGTTATGGATAGTTGAAAGGTTTGTGGAAGAGAAGCAAGGCTTTACAATGGAGGAAGTAGCAGAGGAATACCTTAATGAACTCGTGAATAGGAGTTTGATCCAAGTGGTGGAGATGAATTATTTTAATAGGGTCAAGACATGTCGTGTTCATGATCTAATGCGAGAAATCATTCAAATGAAATCCAGGAAGAATCTTTTTGTTATGATAGCAAACGGAGCAAGAATCGGCCAGAATGAGAAAGTTCGGCGTCTATCAATCCATGAAAACTCTGAGAAGTACATTCAGATATGAGATTTCCTTATCTGTGGTCTTTGTTGTCATTTTCTTCACATTATTCTTTCGAGCATGGTTTCCGCAATTACAAGCTGCTGAGAGTATTGAATTTAGATCGAGCTCCCTTTACAGCTTCCTACCTGATTGGTTGAACTGATTCATTTGAGATACTTAAGCTCGAGATGGACCATGATAAGTGAGCTTCCAGATACCATAAGGAAGGCTCAAGTACTTGGAAATACTTGATTTGAAAGGAGTTTTGTATCTTCTTTGCCTGCTGGGATCACACAATTGACATGTCTTTGCCAGCTCCGTAACTATCGACACAGTTTCAGCCATCATCGTTCTTCCCAGACACTCATGGAATGAGAGTTCCATCAGGAATAGGAAGGTTGACGAGCCTGCAGAAATTGGGAAGCGTCGAAGTGAATGAAGATTATGAGTTAGTCAGGGAGTTGGGAGCTAACTGCGTTGAGGAAGGCTGGGCATTTTAAAGCTGAGAGAAGAGCAGGAATGGATCCCTATATGTTATACTTTGGACAGGTTGAAACACCTTACTTCATTGTATCTTGTTTCACTAAACAAAACTGAATTCTTACAATTTGACTCTTTTTCATCTCCCTCCGGAAATATCTCCAACGACTATATCTCAAATGTAGTCTTCCAGCTTTACCAGGATGGATAGCTTCACTCCAGTATATTTCCAAGCTAGTGCTTCAATATTCTAATCTGAAAAGTGATCCTCTCAAGGCCCTCCAGAAATTGCCTAGTTTGGTGTTGCTTGAACTCCGTCAAGCTTATGCAGGAAGAACTGTGTTGTGATCCTTGTGGATTTCCAAAGCTGAAGAAGCTAGGTCTCCATGAACTGGAGAGATTGCGGCGCATCAGAATAGCAAAAGGATCAATGCCTGTGTTAGAGAGGCTAGACATGACAGCATGCACGGTGCTAGAAACCGTGCCGGATGGGATTGAAAACCTGAAAGATATAGAAGCCTGGTTCTGGGGATATGCCTTCAACATTCATCAAGACAATAGAGAGATACAGTGGTGAAGATTTCTGGAGAGTTCAACATATCACAACAATCACCCGTATCTATGAGAGCCGGGAGATGGGTCTCTGAAACTCTTCTGTAATTAGAGGGGTAAAAACTACGGAGAGAGACTACATTTCCCAGAAAATCATGATCTCTGCCAGGTTCCTCAGGTCTGTACAGACGTTTCATCATGTAATGCTGAGGCCCCAGAAAACAGAAACTGCTGCTCCTCCCTCCTCTTCTCTGCTCCCTCGTCTCTGTTTTGCTGTTGTTGAATCTTCCAACCTGCTATCTTGCCCATGTTTGTCACCCACTAAATTTTGGACAGCGTCACTTTATAGACATCAATACGAGTATATTTGGGATTTGTCAAATGTTTATGTTATATTTATCAAATTTTCACAACTCGAGTTCGTTTTGCAAGTTCACATCAACTTTTTTTATGCTGGTTTTGTTTTATTCGTTTTGTAGTAATTTATTTATATCTTTTACTTCCAAAGAAAAATGAGAAAAAATAAAATAACTACAGATTCAAAAAAAAAAATATGTAGATATGAAGAGAGACTTAGTATTGCCTCTCAGACCCAGGAAGAAGGAATGAAATTGACTCAGTTAAATTATATTCATTTTACGAATTAAGAAGAAGCAAACATATATATATATATATATTGACACACAGTAAAAATATATAGCATAATACCAGCAGGAATAGGTGCAGAGGGAGAAGATACTGACAAGAAAACAAAAATTGCAGATATATAGCAAATCGATACCTCTGATAATTTTGTGAATATTTCTATTAGCAACGGCAGAGTGCTGAAGAAGGCATAGGATATTATAACAAGTGATTGTGCATGCTGGATAGTATACATGTAGAACTATGAATAAATGACATAACCAGTCCAGGGAGAAAGTTAATAGCTCAAGCCCACATCTGTATAATTTTCTATAGTATTAAATATACATTTATGATGTTTTTATATTTTTTATTTTTGATATCTTCATATTAAAATTATCTAAAAAAATTTAAAAATATTATTTTGATTTTTCAAGTAAAATATAATTTAAAAAAAATACTTTCAACAATAAAGATATAAACCCTAACATTTGATATTAGGGTAATTGGGTGCAAAAGCTTGTCTTTTTATCTTTTCATGATTGTTAAACTTGGTCCAATATGATATATTATTAATCTGAAAAACTTATGATTAGACTTCAATTTAGGTTGGAAACCATTAAAAACATGAATAATAAGACTAAAATTGATCTGAATTAAAATGATATGTACAAGTGTTTGAGATTGGGATGAAGTATGATTTTCAAAATAATTTTTTATTTAGAAATATATATTTTTATTTTTGATATTAGTACATTAAAATCTTTTTAAAATACTAAAAAACATGAATTTAATGTTTTAAAATAAAAAAATATTTTTACAAAACATTTAAAAACAAAAACTATACCAAATTGACCATGATCTAATTCAGCCACCAAAAGATATTAGATATCGACCAAGGCATGTGAAATTTTGCGTTTGGGTTGGGAAATACGAAATGTAATAAGACTGACCGGGACTGGAGTTTGGGCTTAAAGTGCTTTGTGCTCTGGAGAAAATATAGTAAGATTGACTGGGACTGGGCTTGTCTTCGTCTTGTTCTGATGTTATTTGGTGATCTGGGAAATGGGTTTGTATCAAAAAATCTGTATCAGTTGCTGAATGATTTAACTGCATACTATATCAAATAACATTCCACAGGAGAGTGTAAATAATTGATATATTGATCATGTATCCATCCGTGTTTGAGTTTTATAAATATTTTTTTGCTGTGCTGTGTTTATCATATTATTCTAAACAGGTTGTCAAATTTGTTGGCATCCATTCCTTGGGGGAACTCAGCTTGAATCGTAGTTCGTATTCTAGTTCCATGCCTCTTGCATTGCATGGTCTTAGTGGATCCTCGTGAATTCATTTTCCGTACGTATACAAAGACACGGAGACAAATTGAAAAATGATTATTTTGAGCTCACATAAGCTGTTTTATGAATGTACGTACGTACAGGACTAGTACTGGACCACGTAGGTCACTCAACATGCTTTGGTTCGAGTATGTATTGACCTGGGTGTAATGCAAAAAACCGAATAGTTGAAGCTGGTGGTAAAGGTGATGAAGTGGATGGTAATGTAAAGTGGCTATGGGTTATTGTTTACCATGGTGTTAATCATTTCTTGGTTTTCTTGTGCAAGCCTGTTTTATGATTGTTATGGAGGCACCGATGGTATTCCATCTGAGAAACTCCGTAACACATTACAACTCGTGGATGGTTAAGAAGTATATATGATCTTGTCACCTTTTAGAGGTTAAATGCAAGGATCGATAGTGAGTACAAGTCTGCATCGTTATTGTATTTATTATTTTGTTTTCCAAGTTTATGCTCTTCAATGTCACCATCAAAAGGGTTTTCTTCACAAGTTCCCATGAGATCTAGCCTGAAATAGAAGTCAAGTCTCCCAGTTTCGAGCTTTAATATATATCGACAGTTGCGGCACAGCAAGGAAAGCTAAGAAGAAGGCAGCGTGAGCATGGGGCAGAAAGTCTATAGAAAGACATTTGGGGCTAGATCGATGCTCTCAAAATAGATTCGCTGCTTGACCAAAACTGGTATATGTTTCCCCTAGGATGCGCCAACAACTGTTTTCATTGGTCAAGCACTACAAATACTTTTCACAAGGCAAGGTTTCAACTTTAAGTTTCCATCTCTTTTTAACCCCAAACCACTGTGATGCTTTATCAGCCAAATATGAACTGGTTGATCTCCAAGATATCATCTAGTTTTTCTTTCACGTAGATGAAAAAAACCCTAGTTTATGAAGTATATCGTTTTACCACAAATCAATTGTCAAGTGTTTTCTCAAGGTAATAGTGAAAAAACAAACCACTCATGACAGAGGAAAAAATGGCCAAGTCAACATTTTTTCTCAATAAGACAACAAAAAACACCCATCTCACAAAAGTTTAGCTTTTTTCTTTATGCTAACCCCCTTAAAAATTCTCCCTCTTCCAAAAGTTCATATAGAACATAATTAAAGTGATTTTCTGTCATATCCCCATACAAAAAAAAATATTCTTAATTTAAACGTAGGGAAGAGGTAAAAATGTGGAAATGCTCGATCCACTGCTCTAGCTTCTAGCATGGGAAGTGGGAGAAACTGATCTGGTAGCAATAACGCACAGTAGGGTCCGTGATGCCTTAAGGCATTAACACCCAGCCCACCTATAGAGTGTTTGTGTGTGTGTGTGTGTGTCAGGCCACTCTATAAGCTGCACTTTTGTTGTATGAATAGGGAATAACACGTTTATTTCAGTTGGTCGCCATTGTTCTTTAGCAATTTGTAGGGAAACAATCTCACACGTGTGGATAAGTCCTATCATTCCTAAGCTAGGTTCATGTCGATTCCACAATCAATCTCTACTTCAGTTTAAAATGCTGCTATACTATATCTTTGGATGGTAAATTTGTACAATGCCTGCATAATATATATTTTATTATGAACATTTCCATCCAAATATGGATAGTTTGTTTAATACCCACTCAATCAGTGAATAAATTATCTAAAAAATCCACCAAATCTGAAGATGTTATCTCTGGTTTGAAGGCTCTAATGCCTAATTAAAGTTCATTTCAATTGAATAAAAGTCCAAAAATATTTACCTAACTATTCCTCTTCAATGAATTCATCTATATGGTTATGAAACTAGAGTATGTAATGAGGCACATGCATGAATCAACAATACAGTCACAGGTAATGTTATTGCTCATCACTCCAACGGGGAATAATTGGAAAATCAAAAAAAAGATCGGGACTTATTGCCCAACTCAAAGATTTGGCCTACAAGAGTATAAAAGTGTATCCACCTATATATGAAGGCACATATACAGACATACTTCAAGCGGATATATGTGGGACACTATCTGGCAAAATTTTATCTGCAGAGAACATCATAGAAAAGATAACAAATAAATGGGAGCTCTAAATACGTCATAGATCCACCCCAAGTGGGGAATAAGTGTTGTTCTCCCATTTTATGTGTTGTGACTAAAGATTCCAACAGCAGCTCCTTTTGATGGAGCCTCTTTTCGTTAAGTATGGGATTATTGGGGCAAAATCTTTTGATTAGAGACTGTACGCAGTGAATTTGCCACCGGCAATGCTCTCATCGATCCACTACTAATAGCTAGCTTAATTCAAGACGTTGTCTACTATTATAGTAATAGTAAACAACAATTTCTGTCATGATGGGAAATGACATATTAGATCTCTTCCATTTAGGGTTTTAGTGACTTCAAATAATTGCTGCGGAAAACGTCAGAGGAGCTAAGGAACTTGGATCAAGCCACTAATGAACAAATCTTTGGAAATCATGGAGGCCCAATTTAAGAATGGATGTCACTCCATACTACCACTTTTAGTAATATCCATAAAGCTTTAGGAAATGGGAATTAGGGTAAAACAATAGAGGGAATTATCTTGATCAATAATTAGTAAGATCCCCACCCACCAATCCAGAAAGGGGGGGGAGAGTAAGATTTTTGGGTGAATCTCTTTAGGGAAACCACCACAAATCCGGCCCCTTTAGCTTAGAACTAGCTATGGCAAAAGCGTCTGCTATTATATCAGGTGGTCATTCATGGGTTCACTTTGTAAATGGAAGAAGCTCCATTTTCGGATGGGGCATAAAGATCAGAAATTCACGAGCTATCTCATGTGATTCAAAAATCATCTATTCTTAAAAAATTAATCACCTTTGTGTTTTCTTCACAAATCTTAATCACTCTAAGATAATGTTGAACCTTGTGGGTAAATATAGACATGTTATTAATGATGAGGAAACCCCCGATTAAGACATAAACCAAGATGAGATAAAGCAAAAGTGTATATGTGGAATCTGAATGTGATCTCTAACGTTTGGTACTTGGGGATCAAGTAAAGGTGATATATACACCATTTAGGTTGAAGAATAAAAAGTTTGGGTACGCTGGAGGGGTTGATGGGAGGAAGGAATATCATCAGTACATATTTGACATTAAAAAAATGAAAATTAGAGCTACGAATCAAGCATCAAGATGGTTACAAAAAACATTACGGGAATGAGTTATAAAAAAAAAAAAAAAAAAAGATCCTCGAAAAAATCTGGAAAAAGGTTGGTACAGATAGGTTTTTTTCTCTGGCCCAAACGAAGATAGATAGGATTCTCTTTTATATATACAGTACAATAATATGTTTCTTCTAATTAATAAATTTCATCAAACAACAATGGAATAATCAAAGACATAATAGTATCAAATTTCTTTGATTAATTTACATGAAATTGGCGTATTAAATAATTTTCCCTGGTGGATACCGGGGGCCCTTTAAAAAGGTGCATCTCTATATATTCTGTTCCACAAAACGGAAAAACCTACTCAAGCATTGCTTACTATTAAAA